>CASHTH010001697.1:0-191429 GCA_030341885.1 Geodia barretti
GTACTGACGCATCATAACGAGCACGTGTAATGCAGCCTATGCGCCCTATATGAGACGTACAGGTAATTTTGTTAGCAAGTGTCGGACGTATATGCGGGCTGGATCTATTATCTCTTGAGCCTACACGCACTCATGGCCGTTGTATAGCGGAGTTGCAGCGAGTGCAAAATGAACGTAAACAGACTTTATGCCTCAGTGCTTAGATCCCTAATAGGATAGGCGTGGTTAATGTCATTGCTGCATGTGTATACTGCAACAACTGTTAATGCTGTGTATGTTGCTGTGTAGTAGTCTCGTGCCCAGACCCCGGCCTCAAGAGAGGAAAAGGTCTGAAGACTATTGAGCGTTTTCTTAGTTGTGCTGACTCGACAGTCTTACTTTGAGATACTGAATCAGATTGCAGTATTTACCACAACCGTGAAATATCACATGATGTTATGCAATAGATCGTAATGGCAGCTCTGTGGATTCCGCGTGTCCTCGAAGGAAAACGGGCTTTTCTGCGTCATGCACTGGACAATGATGAGTCAGCACAACCAAGAAAACGCTCAATAGCCACCAGACCCTTTTCCTCTCTTGAGGCCGGGGTCTGGGCACGAGACTAGCTGTGTAGTGTCGTGTTTGGTGGTTAATTGCAGAGTAATTTCAGAGTGTCAAGGGTTCGAATCCTACCTAGGGCTGCTGTTTTTTTGCTTGGAGGTCTTGGTGTTCTGAGTATTGGTTGACACACACAGTTCAGGCGCAGCTGTCAGGCTACCAATTATTTTAATGAGCAGGGATAAGTGTAGGAGAAAATTTGTTATGTGTATTGTTTTGTTGTTCAGCAAAGGCCAACGAAGTTGGACCTACTCGCCAAAGAGCTGCACAACACAGGACATCCACACCAGTCCAAAAAACAAAGAGAGTAACACGAACCACGGCCAAGTCAACAGGTATCCAACAATACACTCCTTTGGTTTATTCACTGAGGTATAGGAATATTTACAAGTCTGTTATATAGCAATCATAGATGTTTGGCCCCTATGTTTTCTTAGGTTTCACTTTTTCGCCACATAATAACAAGTGTTTTGTTTTCTTAGGAAAGACCACTGTCGTTAAGAAAAAATAAGATGGGGGCTATTACCAGGTAATTATGTTATGGCACTTCTCATGTAATTTACATCTGATGATATTGGCTCTGTTCACCGTGCCCCTGATCTATGTGCATAAACCCTACGTGACCTTACACCACATTTTGCCACACTCACTATATTATACCAACTCTACATGTATCCCTGTAATATATTTTTATACCATGTTTTTTTCCCTTTAGGAGCTGCAACAGAGTTGTCATGTTTCATCCAATATGTTGTATTTTGTAAGAATTCCATGCAAACAATGCTACTGCGGCACACGCGGTGGGCGATTATTCGGGTCGCGACCTTCGCCTTCGTCCCTTCGTCCCGTGCAACGCGCAGTGGCCCCGGCAGAGGGTCCAGGAGTACGAGGATGGATCTTGTCTTCCTCGGTAGTAATGAACTCAAACCAACGTTAGCTGTGCGTTTGCACACCGGTCAGTAAATACCTTACTTCGTCCGATAATGTATGCTATTCAGACGGCCTCTTTGATGTCTCGCCGATCATCGGTCGAGTGTCCCGGAGCCGTGTCCTTGTGGTATGTTACTACTCTACCACACGTCCATGTGCCTGCATGTTGGAACGTTGGCCTGCTCTTCTAGAATAGCTGGTTTAGGCGTCCGATGTTCGGTGGTGTCCGAACATTCCTGGCTTACTCTACTAATTTTCAAAATTCTTCCGGTTGTTGTTCAGTTTAGACACGCATATCTCAAAAACCACTCAAGATAAGGAGACGAATCTTTGCACAAAGATTTGGAATCCGTGCCTCGCCGTGCAAGTTTTGTAAACAATGCTGTTTACATGTAAACAACAAAACACAACAAAAATAGCCCCAGGCCATACATTTGATAAGACCAATAATGTGTGGTAACTAGGTAGAGCAAATACCAGAACGATAAAACTTTGTATACACATGCAACCCATCATTAGTATCAAAATGTAAACATTACAAGTTTGTAAACAACAACAAACAGCATCAGGCTATAAAAACTTGTATAATGTGTTTGTGCCTATACCTTGCTTATGGTGGGTCCTCTAACAATGAAATTTGGTACACTGATGTACAATGATGAGAGTACATCGAAACAGAAATCAACAAACAGCCTCGGGCAATAAATTAAATGATGTTTGTTCCTATAACTTGCTTATTGTGGGTCTTCTAACAACTAAACTTGGTACACTGATGAATGATGATGAGAGTACATCGAACCTACAAGTTTGTAAACAACAACAAAGAGCCTTAGGCAATAAAAACTTGTAATTGGTGTTTGTGCATATAACTCGCTTATGATGGGTCCTATAACAATGAGACTTTGTATACTGATGTACCACCATTCATTGAACAACAACAAACAGCCTCAGGCAATCAAAACTTGCAAATGGTATTTGTGCCTATGGTTGGTCCTTTAACAATGAAACTTGGTACACTAATTCACCATGATGAGAGTTAATCAAAGCACAAATTACAAGGTTGTAAACAACAACAAACAGTCTCAGGCAATAAAACTTGTAAATGGTGTTTGTGCCTATAAATTACTTGTGGTTGGTCTTCTAACAATGAAACTTGGTACACTGATTCACCATGATAAAGAGTTCATCGATACACAAACTACAAGGTTGTAAACAACAAAACACAGCTTCAGGTAAAAATGACTTTTAAATGGTGGCAGAGCCTATAACTTACGGTGGGTCCTCTCACAATGAAACTTGGTGCACTGATGTAATGTGAATGACGAAAAAACGTCTGAGGCGATAGCTTAAAAGGCCACCTTTTTTATTGGCTTATGCCCAAAAATATTGCACACCATGCATGTGAATGCAATAAAAAATGAAAGGAGCAAGCGATGTCAGTTCAAAGTATGTAGCCATCATCCACTGCACTATAATTATACTGCATCGTGTTCACTAGGTCATCCCTGTCTTGTCTCTTTACTTTTTATGGCATCCCTATAGTCAACACTTTTAATTTGAAGAATTTTTTTATTTACTTAATAGGCCAGCATGCACACAATAAAAAAAGGTACGTAGCTCAATGATATGAACTATAGGTGCACTAAGACATGTGTAATTATGAAGATTTTGTGCCAATCAAGGCTCCATATGACCGTGTACGCTGGAACCAGGCATTTGTCGTTTTAAATTGTACGTTTCCGTGGGCGAGATACTGGCAAAGTTTGTGTTTTTATGGAGGTCTGGTATGACTGTGGCTCTTTCTCATGTTTAAAGGAAAAGCAGTAATGTGCAAGCCCTCGGCAAATGCGCACACGTAAGAATACGATGTGCAGCACCGCTAATTGCTGGCTGGGGTACTTTTACAAACATATTTGTGGTCTCTTGTCAGCTCGTTAGAATGTCTGATGCCTCCTAACATAGAGCAAGTGGATCTGGTTGAGGTAAGCCTGTGTGAATTTGCACACAACTGCAATCACTACCACTTATTTTACAGCCTGAAGGGAAGTAAGGTTTCGTTCAACCATAACAATGTTGCTAGGCAGACTACCATACAAAACACATGATTTATACTAACTGGACAAGTTGCTTGTTCACAGCAAGGTCGTCACTGCGGAGCTGGTTCATCTCCAAAAGTTCAGTCGAGAGAAACTGGTTCTGGTTCTTGTAAGCTTCTACAGCTTCCTGAAAAAAAAAGGCAACAACAAAAGTAAAACACCTCAGTCAGTGTGCATACATATAGGTGACATTTGATAGAGAAATTGATTGATACTTTCATTGAAAATGTCAGTTTCTCGCTTAAGCCTAGCCAAGGGAATCGGTACAATCTAGAAAAGGATTTCACACACATCATTTGAGAAATTTCATGCCTAAGTGCTTCCCCACATGGTCGCCAAATTAGCCATTGGCTACGGTCCAGCGCATTTTGGCTACTACCGAAAGGCTATTGTAACCATTTTTGCTACAGCTATTCTTGGACCACTCGTATGTTATTAGCTGCTCGCTAGCCACACACCTTACAGTACACAGAGTCACCGACGAAGGCGATCGAGCCGAGGGGCATTTTTTAGAATAACGTGCCTGACCCACATTTTTCGCGTGCGCAATGGCAAAACGGGTATATACACGGGTGGAGATGTCTACAACAGGAGAGAATCCATACAGCCTTCCCAAGAGACCCAGGATTGAAAAAAGAGTCATCTGTAGGTCGTAGCCTGTCTGTAACTGCTATCTTTTCACCCTCCCTGTGTTGTAACAAATCATGCATGGTTGGCTATTCATATGAAATGTGGCTAAAGAAAATGTAGTCCATAGCCAAGTTGGCTATAGTTATTTTAGGCTAGGGGAACCCCTGAGTGTATGCTAAACAGGCTATGAGCCACGGCTCATTATTTTAAACTATATTTCACAAAATATCTTTTGGAATGATTTTTTAGTAAAATATGGGAAGGTACGTAATTCTTTATCGCATGAATGAATGACGCAGACAATAGACAGATGCACAGAATCATGGTATGCTACTTTACATTATTATTGGTACAGACCTTCATTCTCTGTAGCTCTAACTCCAGTGACTGTGTTGTAGATGGCTTCATAGCATCATTGGGGCTGCATGCACAGAACAATCACCTAACAATACTTTTTTAATATACGTAGGTTAAGAAGGAATTGTTAGAAATAATTTTTTATGCTAAAGTGCAACAACATGGGTGCACTATGCATGGCTCATTCAGCTCTAATTGAAGCTACAGTTCCATAACATCATGTGCATAGCAAAACTAGGTGCAGTAAATAGCTGCAAGGACATCTACATTTACGGTAAAAGTAAACAAAAAATCCTGCGAATTCAGTAAAACTGTGGCTATATACCAAGTAGTACTGCACTGACTGATACTGACATTCTAACACATACAGTACAGGTCAAAAAAGTAAAACTATACGGTAACGGTACTATCTATGCGTTACCGCTACGTACCCTTCATGTACCCTCAGTTTTCCTTACAAGTACTGTGAAAGTACCTTTGAAGGTATTGTGAAAGTTCCGGTGAAGTACCCAACCGCGGTACCGCACACGGGGTATGAGGTACTGGTGAAGTACTCTCTTCACAAGTAGCACGCACAAACAGGGAAATGCCAGATTTTAGTCTTGCCCGGTAGTAGTTCGCTAGCAGTACTACACTTACTACCTTACTGGCCAAGAAAAACACAGGCAAACCACGATGCTCCCGCTGTTCGCGCTCTCGGCGGTCGGTCTCGAGCAGTGCTGGTAGGGGTGTGGCATGCGCTACCGTCGGCATGGCAGCTGGCTGCGGCCAAGCTCTGCTAGCAAGCCGTCACTCGCGGCAAAGCTGGCACTTAAGTTTTAGCCTACAAACGAACATGATATGCAACTTACTCAGTCAGCATCTGGCCTTTATTCTCCAATTGAAAAAGCTGCAAGAAAACACAACATAGTTGGTTATGGGAAAACCATAGCATACAATCAGACAGTAGGCTAGATAATAACCATGCTCTGCATGTAGCGTGTTCTTTTACAGTATGAGTCAAACAATTCAATACTGTTTGCATTCACCAAAATCGACCATAACACACGTAACCGGAGTTAAATGTTCCTGAATGGCGTTCGCATACTGCTCTGTTCCGTTTCGTTTCGTTCGGTACTGTGCTGAGTCAAATTGCCGCTATTATCATCGAAGAAAGCCAGGCTCACTGGAGCACCTTCCGCTTCTCAGACGCGCTTTCGTGCTCTCTTCATGACAAGGAGAAGCCTTGGGACCCGTTTATCAAAAGTGGGCATAGCCCCCAGATTGCTAATTGGTTGCACATTCGACTGAGTGAAATGAAACGGAACGACACACTAGGCAAAATCAAATGGTGCCTTTGCGGAAAATGGCAAACGAAACCAACGGTAAATACCATTCTCTGGAATGGAACTGCACGATAATCGAAATGTTTATTGACTCATTCTGTATGTATTATATGTATGCATGTATGTATTTATTATGTATGTATGTATGTATGTATGTATTACCTTGTTGGTAAGGTCGACAACAACATGATCTTTGGCTGCCACAGCCTCTGTGAACAGGTCTATCTGCTCCGCCAGTACCTGGACCTCATGCTTCTTGGATCTACCAACATTGGGAAATGATTGTGGACTCGTGTGAGTGAAAGTGAAACTTGGGAGTTGTTTGAGTGCCACGCACATAAATACTCAGGTATATGTGTGGTTCTATACATCCCATTACTCAACATTCGAATTAGAAACTAATATGGATAGCTTTGGTTAAAAACAACATACTCTATCTCAATGGTCAGGTGTTCCTTCTCCCTTATGGCTTCTTCCAGCAATCCTTGGTACTGAAAAATAAAAGAATGATCATTAACTGAAGTCACGAGTTTCTGCTTAATGATTATTATCATAAGCATACTTATGGACATATCGACACATTTGTGTTCTGTGTGGCTGGTGCTAAAGCCGTGAATGTGAATGTAAAATGGTGAAACCTCACTACCAATTTTGTTAAATAACTCTTGGCACACATGTGTCAAACAACAAAGTGAGGTAGCAAGCAAAGGCAACAAATCAACTACACCCAGGACAGCTCTTGAGCTGCCCTGGGTGGGATTCGAACCCACGACAATCTGCTGTCAAGGTGAGTGCTCTACCAACTGAGCAACCACAGCAACTCAGCTGGTAGCATGGAGGGGGTAGGAAATGATCACGTGCGACAATGCTTTGCTGAGTCAGCAGTGCAAATCCCAAAAGTTTTTCCATAGAGAAGGTGAAGTCCACTGCTCATGAACAATACTACCTGGCACTAGGGAGTACCTGATGATACTGTCTCTAGTACACCTTACCAAAAAAGTATGTCGCCTGAATAATGTAATTTGCTACGTAAGCACCATACGCGCCTTTGACCTTGTCCTACCCCCCCTGGGTATGGTGTATGCACTGTGAATGTTACAGTACTTTGTCTCTCTCTGTGTGTCTGTCAGTCTGTCCGTCTCAGCTATTCTTGCACTAAAGGCTACAGAGGCAGCTAACGGCTTCAGAACTACACGAGCCTAAAAAACTAATGGTGATTTTTGTGGCATTTCAGAGATATATGTTGTTAAAATAAGCGAAAAAGCTAATATGCCACAGTTGCATCGGCTTACCTTGACCTGATCCACTTGCTCCGTGTACCTTGGATGCAGAAGAAGTCACAACGAAGGGACTCATACATACTATCCATGAGTGTAGGAGGCCAGTGTAAGACTCCGTGAGTTAGCTATTGCGATACAGCGAGTAAACACGAGTAGTCCAGAAAATAAGTGGTACCATGTGCATACACAGTGCACCAAGGGTTGCCACTTTAATTTTTGTGGTTTAGTGCTTTTCATTAACCCTCGGTGCGCATGCGCAGCGAGGGTTACAGTAGTTGGTTTGTCTGTCTGTCTGTGTGTGTGTGTGTCGACACTTATTCTGGCACTAGAGGTTGCCTATTAGCGATACCAGTGGCTTCAGAACTACGCGAGCCTGAAAAATAAACAGGGATTTTCCTGAAACGACTGCGTTCCAGAGATATGCCGTGAAAACAAGCGAAAAAGCCAATATGCATAATCACACTGGGCTTATTGCGACCTGATCCACTCGCTCTGTGTACCTTGGGGGGTCAGGAAGTCACAACGAATGGCATGTATCGACTCCGGCATGCTATCTACTACCGTAGCTAGCCCGTGTCAGACTCTCGGCGAGCTACTGGCGGGAGACCACGGTAAACGCATACTACTATTAGCCCAGCCCATCAATTAGCAGTATCACGCATGAGCAGTTCGCCGAGGGTTTGCACTTCAGTGCTTTTTATTTTATTGGAAATGCTGTGAGGCACATTTTAAGCAAATGGATGCACTCAAGTGTGCTGCACCTGCCAATTGTATATGCAATAAGAAAATGACTGAATGAGTGAAAAGAAGCTGCCCTGAAAGCTGCTTAAGATATAGGTTTACAAAGCTGCACCTGACAATAAGAGAGAGTACCCATGACTCAAGCGGGCGAGATGAATAATCACATAAGTAGGTAAGTTTGCTGCATCAGGTGCATCAGGTTGATATCTTTTATTGTTAACACAGATATACTGAATAGCTTCACAGTTAGTTTTACACTGAGTATGCAACTACAACACTACAGCACTAATGCTGTACTTTTGTCTCTTTGTGATGGAGAGAGGTAACAGGAATGACGGTATGTGGACTACCTAGTCAGCATGTTGGGAAAAGTTAATCCAATCTGATTGTAGGATTAAAACTATCATGTGATATAAAACTAGCTGTGTCTCAGGGTACAAGTGAAACTTATAACAAGACCACATAGGCACTACCTCTGCTATTGTCTGGTCTCTTTGCAGCAGTATGTCAACCTTCTTGTCGTCGGCCATGTTAACCCCTGATGCACCTGATGTCATCAACTCCTCCCTTAGTAGTGAAAACACACATAAACACAAACATAAACAATGAGTAGTAAAAACACACATAAACAATGAGGCTAATGTGTGAAAGTTCAAGTAAACAAATATTGACATCATACCAAGATACATGATTTGTAGCCTAGTTTAGAATCACACTTCACAAGGGTTTATATTGTTAATCGTTAGGTTGATAGATCAATCTTCTGGGTTGATATTCCCTAGGGGATATCTGGACGGCCATACACAAGGTCAAGGTACGCATGTTGCAAAATGTTTGGCGCTAGTATTGAACAAAGCAACAGCCACGCAGAGCAACGACAGTCCTGCCTTAATACTAAAATGTTGCAAAACGCTTTTGTCTTAGCGAGCGGAGCTGCCTCTTTCTCCCACCGTGGCATGAAATATGCCCTCCTGTGACCTTTCATGCCACGCCTCTCTTGAATGTTAAGGTGATGTGCGTTGCCTGTTGTGGCTTCCATTTGTAATGCCTGTTACTGGGACTTGGTCCAGACACTCTCATTGGATGACAGACTCAACATTTTGTGGGAAACTGCATGGGTCTTTACCACCATATGCTCATTGAGATATGAAGAAGTAACTCTACCTGACAAGTTGTGATATTGTGAAAAAAATTGCTTCTACAATAATACAAATATTCTTTGACAGTTCTCTAGTCTTAAAGTTGATGGTTGTGGGTTCTTAATCACTCTTCTATCCAACGTGGTTCTAGCTGCATTGTCTCATCTGCTGTTGCTAGAGCCTTAGCTGGAACAAGGGGCTACCTTCACCCCTGAATTTTCTGTTACTCACAAAAGTAATGTTTTCGGCTATGGAGTGGTAATGCCTTACGCTGCATTCCACTCCCAAGTTTAAAAACTCAGGTAGTGCTGGAGATATACAGCCCTACGAAAAAGATGAAGAGAATGTTCTACAGGCTGTGGGTCATAATAATACGACAAGCCATAATATTTTCCCCAATTCGCTTATCCAGCAGGTCCACACACAAGGCTGTCACTGATAAATGTAAAAGTAGGTATATACCATACGGAAGAATAAGAAGAGACCGTGTTTGGGTCTAATACACATACAAGACCAAGTGATCCCAGATTAGTCACCTACGTAGTGACAGTTAACACTTTCTAGGGGGCTCTCAATGAGGCATCCGAGCAGCCAGCTATGGAGGAAGAGGATCTGCAGCTGTTCCATGAGGAGAGAGGAAGCTAAAATAAGCTCTAATAGTGGCAGCGAATAGGGGAATCAGCTTCATGAAGTGAGGACAGTATATGCAAAAAAAGGAGCATACAATAATTGTTCAAGAGTTTGCTGAGTGACAAAAGCAGCACAAGGTGTCCCATATTACGAAACTTTCCATGAAAACTGAACAGCTCACGCTATATACATAAAAAGAAAGAAAGAAAAAGAGAAAGAAAACAGGACTTCAAAAGGGCTACAATTAACATACATATATACAGAAGGGCTTAGCAAAACACGCGAGCTGATGCACGAAGGTGGTGAAATGACTACAACAGACGGTACAGGCGGTATAAAAATTATGCGATAAAAAAAATAAAAAAATAAAAAAAAAGAGGTATAAAAGGTTACAAAAATAATCCATAGGAACACAGCAGCACGAAAATAACATAT
Source organism: Geodia barretti (assembly GCA_030341885.1). Classification (NCBI taxonomy): domain Eukaryota; kingdom Metazoa; phylum Porifera; class Demospongiae; order Tetractinellida; family Geodiidae; genus Geodia; species Geodia barretti. The sequence continues at coordinate 10,161 of CASHTH010001697.1, forward strand.
TATATGAGGTGTAGGGCAGTACCATTACAGAGGGTGAGCTATAGGCATAGATGGGTGCCCCGGCCTTGAGAACCAGGGATGGTGGGTTAAAGAGTCTTTTATCACCGGTGAACTCTCCCCACTCACCCAAGCCTTTCTCACAGTGGTACTGCCCATGGAGTAGTAAAATCAACGAAAACACCTCAATATCGACGACAGCACAGAAACGGAATGACAGAGAGAGACCAAGAGCAAGCAGTTTATAACGCAGGCCAACAGGAAGCAAAGCCCAGTGAGATCATTCCACTAAAGGAATGTAGGGCCAGTAAGAATTTACAAACGACATCGCCGTGTGGTTACGTGTCTGTACAAGATGGTCGTCCAATATACAGGCCACATATGCCTTCATAAACATGTCTCTTCAGACCTACATCGTATCTATCATTAGATGTATATATTTCACATAAAAACTTTTTGAAACTACCAACCAACTTATTATAACGGAAACCTTCTTTTTTCAATCTGGTATATAGTAATCATCATATTCCGTTTAATATAAGGGCTGCATATTCGCCCGATTCTCACTAATTGTGATATACAAACGCCATACGAAGGACCCGCGGGAGTATTGCTGCTCATAAAAGGAAAATTAACAATATGGAAGTTGAAACTATCTCTCTTATCATAGATGGTGGTGGTGAAATGTCCATCTTTTATTAAAATGCCGACATCCAAGTATGAAACAGTACCATTATTTTCCGTTGTTTTTTCAGAACAAGCTCAGGTGGATATATCTCATTTATCGTATTCTCAAAAGAGGGGTTATTTAAAGTGAGTAGATCGTCGATGTACCGAAAGGTGTTAGAAAATGCTCTCGCTTTGGACATATTACTATTCTCATATATACGTACTCAAAGTGAAATAGATATAAATTTGCCAATAAAGGTGCACAATCCGTGCCCATAGGTATACCTATGCACTGACGAAACACCCTATTACCTACTGACACATATATATTGTCAATAAGATAGTAGACCATATCTAGTAGCTGAGCTTTACTGATGTTAATTTCGTAATTATTGTCGGTACTCCAGAAACATTTACCTCTCTTATTTATCGATAAATACATTGCTCCTCTCTCTTAAAGGCATCTCCTATCATACTGCTCTTTAACGAGTGATGTGGTATGCTTGTATACAATGTGGAAAAGTCAAAGGTGTCCATGGTTCCAGCCGCCGAAGTATCATTGAGTGTATGCATTGATTGTAAGACGAACTGCGCATTATTAATAACCCAAAAACAGTTAACTCCCGTATTTCTGTATATACCAGCACATGTTTTCCACCATGAAACCTTGCCTGTCATCATATGGCCTGACACCAGAGTCACTAATGGCTTAAACAGCTGATGGGAAACTCCATTCTCCAATCCTTCAGCCACTACTTCACCACTCTGCAGGCTCCAGCCATCACTTAATGACTCTTCACTGTATCAAAGAGAACCCGAGAGCGAAAACGCTCTACTTGACAGATTCGCTGTTTCGGATCAGTTCCGTTCAAAATTTATATCTGCACGTTGCTGATGGAATTTCCCCACCAGTATGTATAGTGCACAAGGGCCTAAATGTCCAAAATTTGATGCGGATTTAACTTCCGCTCCGTATACGTGAAAAATACGGGACACATACCGTTGTACTGCGTTTGTAACGAACTTTCCGATGACATTTTCTCGACGTAAACGCACAAAGTTAGCCTCTACCCGAGCATTTGTAGCATTTCACCCGGGCGGTGATGGGAACGTGACATAGAGAAAAAGTTTCCCGGTCAAGGAAACAAAACTGCGCATGCGCGAAAGTCCGAATTTTTCCAGAACGGCAAAGACCCGTCTCTCTTCGAAGCTGTGAAGTTTGACGATGGTTCTGAAGTCGAAGGTGAGGAGGAAAGCTGAGGCAGCAGGTCTGGCATCAGTTGAGAGTAGGAAGAAACAGCGAGTCAGTTTAGAATTCTCAGTATCAGCCCCTATGGAGAGTACCCGGTGGCAGAGGTTTCACGCTGCGAGCCTGAAGCACCAGCGACCACCACAGCAAGACCTAGAGTGAGCTCTACTGACTCCAGCATGATAGATAACCACGCCAGCGTCGCTGGTCCGAGATCTCATGTCGCTAGAGGTAGCAACCCAGTCATTAACACGAGTGAGGAGACTGATACTGCTGCGAGTGACCTGCTGGAGGAAAAACAAGCATATCTAATTCACCAAAGAGTCCACATGAAGTTGTGGGAAAGTTGGCCAATGATTGGCTGGTAGAATTAGACAAAGACGACACGAGAAGTCTTGCCTGCTATCAGCTTGTCCACATGTTCTCCTTCACAGAGACTAATGCTGCAGAGTACGTTGCAGCCATGGTGATTAAGAGCGACAGAACTGTGACTGAAGTGCTGTTATCGACAATGATGGCGTTCTCCCCGAATCCCAGCAGGGTCGATACCAAAAAGGAGTGTAAATGATTTTCTCCTTTTCCCAAGAAAGATCAGCAGGCTTCATCATTTCAGGTTTGATGTGCTAACAGATCAAAAGGGAATAATCATTGATGGTCACGAGAGACCTGATGTTGTTGAAGCACGCAAGCTATTCCTAAGAAAATTGACCAAGATTGGCTTCTTGCACTTCACTACTGCACCAACTGAAGAGGCAGTAAAAGCTCTTCCAAGTGTAAATTGCCCCACAAGTGAGCGACGTGCAAAAACAGTTGTGTCTTTTTCCACAATGAATCCACTTTTCTACAAAACGAGGATCAGCCAACCCAGTGGGGAATGAAAGGCGAAAACAATGATGAAACTCAAGAGTAGAGGAGCAGGCATTATGGTGTCGGATTTTGTGGATGAGCACAATGGTTTTCTTTCTCTCTCCGATGCACCAAAGCATTGTATCCACGGATAAGTATGCGCGTGAATTTTTAGAGCAAGGAAGGATACTGGACCAGGGACAGATTCATCAGGCAAATTGAGTGGGCAATCAAGATTTCTGAGGTTAAGTATCCTAAGGAAGAGGGGTGGAGGCATGTTTGGGTCTTTGACCATAGCAGTGCCATGCTGCCATTGCAGACGATGCGTTGGATGTAAGTAAGATGAATGTCAGGCCTGGGGGTAAGCAACAAATAAGAGGGTTTGGAAATTGTATTATACAGAGAGAGATGGAAGGAAAGTGGCTGAAGGATTGAAGATGGTTCTTGAAGAGCGTGGTGTGACGACAGTGGGGAAGACAGCATAATGGATGCGCAAAACTCTCGCTCAACACTCCGACTTTCGGGATGAGAAAAGCATGGTAGAGCGAATGCTGATCGAGAAAGGGCATATCCCTTGTTTCCTTCCAAAATTTCATCCGGAAATTAATCCGATAGAGGGTATGGGCTCAGACTCTTGTGAAATATAAAACCGTTGTAAAGTCACACCGACGTATTGGATAGAGAGTAAAGAATAGAGATTTCTGTGCATTTTAGGTCCGTTTTGTATGCTGTATTTCCACTTACCAGAAAACTCTTTTGTGAGATTAACATACATTTCAGCTGTATATGTGAGGCTTATGTATGCACGTCTTTAACACCCACTTTGTTGGAGTAGCCATGGCAATGTAGTACGGATCAGAAAGTATTATATCTTTCGCAGTTATACACTGAGCTTAAATAGGATGATGGGTGAGAGCTATTGGTTATACAACAGAACCATGACATGACCAATTGACATGGATTTTGATAACCATGGGTGTGAATGTTTATGCTCTGCTACACTCGCCCCTCCTTTTTTAGAAGTCCAGGTATCCATATCGATCTGGCGGCACTCTGTGGCGTAAGGGGTACCTTCGTAGTGCAGGTGGTAGAACCAGGTGATCTACTGTAGGGGGCTGCCAGGTTGGAGACGGGGTCTGTTCTGTTACTGGAGATTCCACATCTGGCTGTAGGCGGTGATGGAGCCGATTTATGTGAACATATCTATTTTTCTGGCCCATCGTGACTTCCACTGTCAGTGGACTCATCACTTGTTTCACCTTCCATCCTCCTTCCCAGTGTGGATCTAGCTTCCTGGCTGTTGGTCGAGACAACCAGACAGTGTCTCCCTCACGAAAAATCCGGGTAATGGTGTTTTCATCATAGTTGGATTTTTGGTGTTCTGCCGCAATTGTTAGGTGGCACTCAACTAGGTCTCGTAACTCTGAGAGTTTGCACTGCAAGCTGTCTGCGTAGGTCACTGTGTTGAACGCAGTGGAGGGAGGGAAGTTCGGTGCAGATGGAGAGCGTCCAAACATCAAATTGAATGGGGAACAGCCAGTTGAACTGTGAGTTGCCGTTCGGTATGCGAACAAGACTAGCGGTAGAAAACGTTCCCAATCACTTTGGTGTTCAACGTAGCTTTGTAGCAGCTGTAGAAGCGATCTGTTGAACCGTTCTACCATCCCATCTCCTTGGGGGTGGTAAGCAGTTGTTCGAGATTTTAGGATGCCCAGCTCTTTCAGTGTGCTCCGTAGAATTGTACTCTCAAAGTTTCGTCCTTGATCAGAGTGGAGGATATCTGGGCATCCATATGTAGTAAAAAGCTTAACAAGCTCCCCTGTGATGCGAGCTGCGGTCTGGTCTGGCAGTGGTATGGCTTCGACCCACTTTGTGAAGTAGTCTTGCACAACTAAGAGGTAACGATTATTGTTGGTTGAGACAGGTACCTCCAGAATGTCTGCTGCTATCATCTGCCAGGGTCTTCCGATTGGGGTGTTTGTTAGTGGAGCTTTCGGGGGAGATGCAAGTTTTGAGGCTTGGCATGTCTGACAGTTTCGAAAAAATTTCCGTACATCCGTTGCGATACCGACCCAGTACGCTTCTCTTCGGAGTCGTTCCAGGGTCTTTTCAATTCCCTGGTGCCCTGGGCCTATATCAGTGCCCGGGGGAACTGATATAGGCCCATTCCGGGACCTGGGCAAAATGCTGTTTTCTCTTGGTCAGACTTATTCACTGGTAACTGCCAGTAGCCACTTTGAAGGTCAAGTGTGGAAAATATAGTTGAACCCGCAAGACGATCTTGGACTTCATCTGGTAGAGGCAAGGGGTAAGCATCTTTCACGATAGTCAATACACATCCGAATTTCGCCTGATTTCTTTGGCACAAATACAGCAGGTGCCATCCAGGGGCTGCTGCTCTCTTCTATGATACCTTGTTCCAGCATTGTGTTGATTTGTTCTTCAATTTCCTGCCGATAATGTGCTGGGATGCGACGCGGGCACCCTAACAGGGGTCCCTGTCGTTGTAATGTAGTGGCAGGCGACTTCCGTTCCTCCTGGTACTGTCCTGAACAAGGACCGGTGGGTATGTATGACATCCATAAGGTCGTTGCATGCACACACGGGGTAATCAAATGACGAGCAGGCATGAAAGTCTGGAACTGCACAGTCTCCAATTACATCAGCACTGGGAGGTTCCACAGCTGCAATTGTACATATCTTAATTCGCTCATTTCTTTCTTCTGTGTAGATTGAAAAAATGCATTCTGGTACAGTTGTACAATGGGGAACGACTTGTACAGAGTCACTTGTATGGACTGTAACAGGTAGGCTGGAAAAGTCTAAAACAAGTCCGTTATTGTGCAAAAAGTCAACCCCCAGAATGACTGGACTCACAAGGTTTTCAACCACCACGAACTTGCGGATGAGCTCCAGGTCTCCGATCTTCACCGGTGCTCGGACACGATCCAGTATTCTTAAAGGATCTCCCGACGCCGTAACTAACTGTATTGGTTCAGCGCTGGCGACTGACGGCATCTTGGGTGCTTGCAAAAGCACTTCTTGCCGAACTAACGACACAGACGATCCGGAGTCCAACATCACCTCCGCTTCCACACCACCGATGATCCCCCTGGTGGTGGCCGCTTTATTCCTGACCACGGCCACCACCACGACGCCGGGCTTCATTGACGTGCGGGGCGTCCGTTGCCCTCCCCAGGCGCCCCTCGGCCGTTTCCCGAACGGCAGTCTCGTGCGAAGTGACCTAGCCGTCCGCATGCGAAGCACCTTCGCGGTCCGGTGCCGACACCCTGTCGAAATGGACAGTCACGGAGTAGATGTCCCGTCTGGCCACAGCCGAAGCAGCGCCTGCGGCGGGTAGGCTGGGCGCTTCCGCCAGTCCATTCTCGGTTCTTTGTCGGGATAGTGAGAGTGGCAATTTGTTCCGTTAGAGCAGCCACTTGGTCCTGCAGTCCTTTGAGCTCGCTGCTGGTCGTGTGCGAAACGGCGGCTGTCTGGTTCGCCTCGTCAAGTGCCAGGAGTAGACGGGCTCGCTCCACGGTGATCGCGAGGGTTTTCGTTTCTCCTGTGGCTCGCAACTGACGGCTTACAGCGGTGGGGATTCCTCCAAGAAATTGGTGCAACAGCAGCCGATCGCGTGCGGCGTCGTCGAGGTCTGGCATGGCTAGGTCCAACAACTTCTTGAGCTCGTGCACAAAGACGGATAGAGCTTCCCCGGGGCGCAGCTTGCGACTGTGGAAGGCGTCGAGGGAGATGAACCCCATAGCCTCGAGAATCCTGGAGCGGGCTGTCCCATAATCACTTCGCTCACGTTCTCCTAACTCCAGCCAAATAGCGAGGGCTTCTCCCTTGAGTAGAGTCGGCAGTTTGAGAGCCTTCGTAGCATTGTTCCAGTTGTTCGCCGTACTGCAGATGTCGAACCGTTTGAACCACTCGGCTGCGTCCCCGCTGACGAAGGGCTTCGGCAAGGAGACGTGGCGGTCAACCATCCTCTGCAACCAGTGTAGTACGGATCAGAAAGTATATCTTTCGCAGTTATACACTGAGCTTAAATAGGATGATGGGTGAGAGCTAGTGGTTATACAACAGAACCATGACATGACCAACTGACATGGATTTTGATAACCATGGGTGTGAATGTTTATGCTCTGCTACACTCGCCCCTCCTTTTTTAGAAGTCCAGGTATCCATATCGATCTGGCGGCACTCTGTGGCGTAAGGGGTACCTTCGTAGTGCAGGTGGTAGAACCAGGTGATCTACTGTAGGGGGCTGCCAGGTTGGAGACGGGGTCTGTTCTGTTACTGGAGATTCCACATCTGGCTGTAGGCGGTGATGGAGCCGATTTATGTGAACATATCTATTTTTCTGGCCCATCGTGACTTCCACTGTCAGTGGACTCATCACTTGTTTCACCTTCCATCCTCCTTCCCAGTGTGGATCTAGCTTCCTGGCTGTTGGTCGAGACAACCAGACAGTGTCTCCCTCACGAAAAATCCGGGTAATGGTGTTTTCATCATAGTTGGATTTTTGGTGTTCTGCCGCAATTGTTAGGTGGCACTCAACTAGGTCTCGTAACTCTGAGAGTTTGCACTGCAAGCTGTCTGCGTAGGTCACTGTGTTGAACGCAGTGGAGGGAGGGAAGTTCGGTGCAGATGGAGAGCGTCCAAACATCAAATTGAATGGGGAACAGCCAGTTGAACTGTGAGTTGCCGTTCGGTATGCGAACAAGACTAGCGGTAGAAAACGTTCCCAATCACTTTGGTGTTCAACGTAGCTTTGTAGCAGCTGTAGAAGCGATCTGTTGAACCGTTCTACCATCCCATCTCCTTGGGGGTGGTAAGCAGTTGTTCGAGATTTTAGGATGCCCAGCTCTTTCAGTGTGCTCCGTAGAATTGTACTCTCAAAGTTTCGTCCTTGATCAGAGTGGAGGATATCTGGGCATCCATATGTAGTAAAAAGCTTAACAAGCTCCCCTGTGATGCGAGCTGCGGTCTGGTCTGGCAGTGGTATGGCTTCGACCCACTTTGTGAAGTAGTCTAGCACAACTAAGAGGTAACGATTATTGTTGGTTGAGACAGGTACCTCCAGAATGTCTGCTGCTATCATCTGCCAGGGTCTTCCGATTGGGGTGTTTGTTAGTGGAGCTTTCGGGGGAGATGCAAGTTTTGAGGCTTGGCATGTCTGACAGTTTCGAAAAAATTTCCGTACATCCGTTGCGATACCGACCCAGTACGCTTCTCTTCGGAGTCGTTCCAGGGTCTTTTCAATTCCCTGGTGCCCTGGGCCTATATCAGTGCCCGGGGGAACTGATATAGGCCCATTCCGGGACCTGGGCAAAATGCTGTTTTCTCTTGGTCAGACTTATTCACTGGTAACTGCCAGTAGCCACTTTGAAGGTCAAGTGTGGAAAATATAGTTGAACCCGCAAGACGATCTTGGACTTCATCTGGTAGAGGCAAGGGGTAAGCATCTTTCACGATAGTCAATACACATCCGAATTTCGCCTGATTTCTTTGGCACAAATACAGCAGGTGCCATCCAGGGGCTGCTGCTCTCTTCTATGATACCTTGTTCCAGCATTGTGTTGATTTGTTCTTCAATTTCCTGCCGATAATGTGCTGGGATGCGACGCGGGGGCACCCTAACAGGGGTCCCTGTCGTTGTAATGTAGTGGCAGGCGACTTCCGTTCCTCCTGGTACTGTCCTGAACAAGGACCGGTGGGTATGTATGACATCCATAAGGTCGTTGCATGCACACACGGGGTAATCAAATGACGAGCAGGCATGAAAGTCTGGAACTGCACAGTCTCCAATTACATCAGCACTGGGAGGTTCCACAGCTGCAATTGTACATATCTTAATTCGCTCATTTCTTTCTTCTGTGTAGATTGAAAAAATGCATTCTGGTACAGTTGTACAATGGGGAACGACTTGTACAGAGTCACTTGTATGGACTGTAACAGGTAGGCTGGAAAAGTCTAAAACAAGTCCGTTATTGTGCAAAAAGTCAACCCCCAGAATGACTGGACTCACAAGGTTTTCAACCACCACGAACTTGCGGATGAGCTCCAGGTCTCCGATCTTCACCGGTGCTCGGACACGATCCAGTATTCTTAAAGGATCTCCCGACGCCGTAACTAACTGTATTGGTTCAGCGCTGGCGACTGACGGCATCTTGGGTGCTTGCAAAAGCACTTCTTGCCGAACTAACGACACAGACGATCCGGAGTCCAACATCACCTCCGCTTCCACACCACCGATGATCCCCCTGGTGGTGGCCGCTTTATTCCTGACCACGGCCACCACCACGACGCCGGGCTTCATTGACGTGCGGGGCGTCCGTTGCCCTCCCCAGGCGCCCCTCGGCCGTTTCCCGAACGGCAGTCTCGTGCGAAGTGACCTAGCCGTCCGCATGCGAAGCACCTTCGCGGTCCGGTGCCGACACCCTGTCGAAATGGACAGTCACGGAGTAGATGTCCCGTCTGGCCACAGCCGAAGCAGCGCCTGCGGCGGGTAGGCTGGGCGCTTCCGCCAGTCCATTCTCGGTTCTTTGTCGGGATAGTGAGAGTGGCAATTTGTTCCGTTAGAGCAGCCACTTGGTCCTGCAGTCCTTTGAGCTCGCTGCTGGTCGTGTGCGAAACGGCGGCTGTCTGGTTCGCCTCGTCAAGTGCCAGGAGTAGACGGGCTCGCTCCACGGTGATCGCGAGGGTTTTCGTTTCTCCTGTGGCTCGCAACTGACGGCTTACAGCGGTGGGGATTCCTCCAAGAAATTGGTGCAACAGCAGCCGATCGCGTGCGGCGTCGTCGAGGTCTGGCATGGCTAGGTCCAACAACTTCTTGAGCTCGTGCACAAAGACGGATAGAGCTTCCCCGGGGCGCAGCTTGCGACTGTGGAAGGCGTCGAGGGAGATGAACCCCATAGCCTCGAGAATCCTGGAGCGGGCTGTCCCATAATCACTTCGCTCACGTTCTCCTAACTCCAGCCAAATAGCGAGGGCTTCTCCCTTGAGTAGAGTCGGCAGTTTGAGAGCCTTCGTAGCATTGTTCCAGTTGTTCGCCGTACTGCAGATGTCGAACCGTTTGAACCACTCGGCTGCGTCCCCGCTGACGAAGGGCTTCGGCAAGGAGACGTGGCGGTCAACCATCCTCTGCAACCAGTGTAGTACGGATCAGAAAGTATATCTTTCGCAGTTATACACTGAGCTTAAATAGGATGATGGGTGAGAGCTATTGGTTATACAACAGAACCATGACATGACCAATTGACATGGATTTTGATAACCATGGGTGTGAATGTTTATGCTCTGCTACACTCGCCCCTCCTTTTTTAGAAGTCCAGGTATCCATATCGATCTGGCGGCACTCTGTGGCGTAAGGGGTACCTTCGTAGTGCAGGTGGTAGAACCAGGTGATCTACTGTAGGGGGCTGCCAGGTTGGAGACGGGGTCTGTTCTGTTACTGGAGATTCCACATCTGGCTGTAGGCGGTGATGGAGCCGATTTATGTGAACATATCTATTTTTCTGGCCCATCGTGACTTCCACTGTCAGTGGACTCATCACTTGTTTCACCTTCCATCCTCCTTCCCAGTGTGGATCTAGCTTCCTGGCTGTTGGTCGAGACAACCAGACAGTGTCTCCCTCACGAAAAATCCGGGTAATGGTGTTTTCATCATAGTTGGATTTTTGGTGTTCTGCCGCAATTGTTAGGTGGCACTCAACTAGGTCTCGTAACTCTGAGAGTTTGCACTGCAAGCTGTCTGCGTAGGTCACTGTGTTGAACGCAGTGGAGGGAGGGAAGTTCGGTGCAGATGGAGAGCGTCCAAACATCAAATTGAATGGGGAACAGCCAGTTGAACTGTGAGTTGCCGTTCGGTATGCGAACAAGACTAGCGGTAGAAAACGTTCCCAATCACTTTGGTGTTCAACGTAGCTTCGTAGCAGCTGTAGAAGCGATCTGTTGAACTGTTCTACCATCCCATCTCCTTGGGGGTGGTAAGCAGTTGTTCGAGATTTTAGGATGCCCAGCTCTTTCAGTGTGCTCCGTAGAATTGTACTCTCAAAGTTTCGTCCTTGATCAGAGTGGAGGATATCTGGGCATCCATATGTAGTAAAAAGCTTAACAAGCTCCCCTGTGATGCGAGCTGCGGTCTGGTCTGGCAGTGGTATGGCTTCGACCCACTTTGTGAAGTAGTCTAGCACAACTAAGAGGTAACGATTATTGTTGGTTGAGACAGGTACCTCCAGAATGTCTGCTGCTATCATCTGCCAGGGTCTTCCGATTGGGGTGTTTGTTAGTGGAGCTTTCGGGGGAGATGCAAGTTTTGAGGCTTGGCATGTCTGACAGTTTCGAAAAAATTTCCGTACATCCGTTGCGATACCGACCCAGTACGCTTCTCTTCGGAGTCGTTCCAGGGTCTTTTCAATTCCCTGGTGCCCTGGGCCTATATCAGTGCCCGGGGGAACTGATATAGGCCCATTCCGGGACCTGGGCAAAATGCTGTTTTCTCTTGGTCAGACTTATTCACTGGTAACTGCCAGTAGCCACTTTGAAGGTCAAGTGTGGAAAATATAGTTGAACCCGCAAGACGATCTTGGACTTCATCTGGTAGAGGCAAGGGGTAAGCATCTTTCACGATAGTCAATACACATCCGAATTTCGCCTGATTTCTTTGGCACAAATACAGCAGGTGCCATCCAGGGGCTGCTGCTCTCTTCTATGATACCTTGTTCCAGCATTGTGTTGATTTGTTCTTCAATTTCCTGCCGATAATGTGCTGGGATGCGACGCGGGGGCACCCTAACAGGGGTCCCTGTCGTTGTAATGTAGTGGCAGGCGACTTCCGTTCCTCCTGGTACTGTCCTGAACAAGGACCGGTGGGTATGTATGACATCCATAAGGTCGTTGCATGCACACACGGGGTAATCAAATGACGAGCAGGCATGAAAGTCTGGAACTGCACAGTCTCCAATTACATCAGCACTGGGAGGTTCCACAGCTGCAATTGTACATATCTTAATTCGCTCATTTCTTTCTTCTGTGTAGATTGAAAAAATTCATTCTGGTACAGTTGTACAATGGGGAACGACTTGTACAGAGTCACTTGTATGGACTGTAACAGGTAGGCTGGAAAAGTCTAAAACAAGTCCGTTATTGTGCAAAAAGTCAACCCCCAGAATGACTGGACTCACAAGGTTTTCAACCACCACGAACTTGCGGATGAGCTCCAGGTCTCCGATCTTCACCGGTGCTCGGACACGATCCAGTATTCTTAAAGGATCTCCCGACGCCGTAACTAACTGTATTGGTTCAGCGCTGGCGACTGACGGCATCTTGGGTGCTTGCAAAAGCACTTCTTGCCGAACTAACGACACAGACGATCCGGAGTCCAACATCACCTCCGCTTCCACACCACCGATGATCCCCCTGGTGGTGGCCGCTTTATTCCTGACCACGGCCACCACCACGACGCCGGGCTTCATTGACGTGCGGGGCGTCCGTTGCCCTCCCCAGGCGCCCCTCGGCCGTTTCCCGAACGGCAGTCTCGTGCGAAGTGACCTAGCCGTCCGCATGCGAAGCACCTTCGCGGTCCGGTGCCGACACCCTGTCGAAATGGACAGTCACGGAGTAGATGTCCCGTCTGGCCACAGCCGAAGCAGCGCCTGCGGCGGGTAGGCTGGGCGCTTCCGCCAGTCCATTCTCGGTTCTTTGTCGGGATAGTGAGAGTGGCAATTTGTTCCGTTAGAGCAGCCACTTGGTCCTGCAGTCCTTTGAGCTCGCTGCTGGTCGTGTGCGAAACGGCGGCTGTCTGGTTCGCCTCGTCAAGTGCCAGGAGTAGACGGGCTCGCTCCACGGTGATCGCGAGGGTTTTCGTTTCTCCTGTGGCTCGCAACTGACGGCTTACAGCGGTGGGGATTCCTCCAAGAAATTGGTGCAACAGCAGCCGATCGCGTGCGGCGTCGTCGAGGTCTGGCATGGCTAGGTCCAACAACTTCTTGAGCTCGTGCACAAAGACGGATAGAGCTTCCCCGGGGCGCAGCTTGCGACTGTGGAAGGCGTCGAGGGAGATGAACCCCATAGCCTCGAGAATCCTGGAGCGGGCTGTCCCATAATCACTTCGCTCACGTTCTCCTAACTCCAGCCAAATAGCGAGGGCTTCTCCCTTGAGTAGAGTCGGCAGTTTGAGAGCCTTCGTAGCATTGTTCCAGTTGTTCGCCGTACTGCAGATGTCGAACCGTTTGAACCACTCGGCTGCGTCCCCGCTGACGAAGGGCTTCGGCAAGGAGACGTGGCGGTCAACCATCCTCTGCAACCAGTGTAGTACGGATCAGAAAGTATATCTTTCGCAGTTATACACTGAGCTTAAATAGGATGATGGGTGAGAGCTAGTGGTTATACAACAGAACCATGACATGACCAACTGACATGGATTTTGATAACCATGGGTGTGAATGTTTATGCTCTGCTACAGCAATATTCATAATTGTGACTTTATTAACCCTCGGTGTGGATGCGCACGAGGTTATAGTAGTTGGTCTGTGTGTCTGTTACCACGTTTTCTGCCACCACGCGCAACAAACTGGTCAAAAAAGTCACACCAACGGGTTCAGCGCTACGCTGGCTTGATTTCAAAAATGACGATTTTCGCAAAAAATACCGAGTTCTAAAGTCATGGCGTGAAAAGCAAGTGAACAAGCCAATATGCTAATTAGCACAGGCTTACCTCGACCGGGTCTGTGTATCTTGAAGGCACAAGAAGTTACAACGTAGGGCGTGTATCGACTCCTGCATAGCCTGTGTCTGACTCTCCGCCGGGAGACCACGAGTAACGCATATATACTACAAATAGCCCAGCCCATCAATTTAGCAGTACCGTGCATGCGCAGTTTTCTGAGGGTTTGCACTTTAGTGCTTTTCATTTTTTTTTTTATATAGAGGACTCTTCGGCTTGAACATGGTGAACATGGTAAGTTCATATTAAAAATATTCAATGTAGGACTACTTAAATATCTATGAATAATTGCATTGTATGTTGGGGTTAAAGGTCGTGATTGTTTCCATGGAAACAAACCCACCCATTTTGAAGCCATATGAAAGTTTCATTTTTCTACCATGAAAGGTGTCTCCAAAATATATAAAATGTACAATGTAAATTTATGCATGGATGCACTATACCACCCATTTTAAAACCCAACTCTTTGCGATCAATAGGTTGAATATCGTGGCATCAACCCTGGAACTGTACAACAAATAATAGGTAAAGGAGAAGTTCCTATGCAGGTATTGATTAATGAGCAGCTTATATACGTACCTTATCCTTGCCTCCCATGGTATAAAAGTCTTTGAACACAACGTGCTTTTGCGTTCGAATCTTTTCTTCGTCTAAACACGTTCGGACGTTTAATTATTCATAAGCACGCACACATAAGCGTGCATGTATGCGGATGCAATCATGCGCAGTCAAAACACACCCGCACACACGCAATATGCTCTCCTGCGTTGCTTGTGTGTCGATTCAACCACGCACTGCTGTACTATGATAAAGACATGGAACAGTTTTATCGACAGAACCGTTTGTACCGAAGGAGACCTGCTGCACAAAATGCAGAAAGGAGACCTATTGCATCAATGGAGACCCCTTGCCACAAAGTGCAGGTAAAGCGTGCATGCAAACATTTCTCCATTGTGCGTGACAGATGTGTTTGTATTTAGCGTGATTGATTCCTAAACAGAATCAAGACCAGGAAAGATGTGGTGTCCTAGTTTACCTTCACCTACAACCACACCACCCCCACACTATCTTGGTCAACCTCTAACTTTGGTAATTGGAGGTGTGTGCATAGAGCTTCGGTGCCTGTAGCCTGGATCCCCCCTCCTCGCCACCACCACCACCCCTAAGGATTCGGCAGCATACATTTTTTAAACCACGCCGTTGCAGTTGTGTGCATAGAGCTTGACGGGAAGATTTTTCGTTAAAATACTGTGTTAATAGTTAACACTATGGGCGCCGCACGCCACTTAAATGGCGCGGGCGTAATTGCTCAGCAACGCCACGCGCCACTAAAGGAATTACGTATTACGTGGATGGGCGTGGCAATATTCCGCGTACGCAATATTACGCTGAACTCAGATTTTAAAAAACAAAACCTGCACAGAGTGATAAAAGAAGACTCCCTACACAAAGATATGTGTTTAGTAGACTGTGTAACCTAGGGACACCACCCCCACAAGGAGAGGCCAAGGGGGCCACAGAAAGGAAGATCAGTGCTGGGTCGTCACTTCGAAGTGATAACTGATCACAAGCCTGTTGGAGAATGACACTTGTCAGACTACATTACTGGAAGCTTCTAGAACTTTCCTACAACAACAAGTAGCTTGCTGGACTAATAGTGTTAACATGATATCACTTGCATCACAGTTCTAGAACAGTCAAACTGTCCACATGCTACCATGTGCTTTGCTAACATGTGCACATCATTCTAGAACTTTCTGTTACAGTATATAAGAGCTGCACCATTTCACCACTCAGTCAGTGTCAGTCACCTGTACTAACTATCATCAATGTTCAACTACGGATCTCAACTAGCGAAGTCGCTGCGGCGCAAGCAGTCCTGCTACTCTGCGACAAAGCCTCTGCTAAGCCTGATCAAAGAAGACCGGGCTTCCCCGACGCAGGCGTCAGTGAGGATGAAACGTTAGGTCACTCTTTCTCTCCAACTACGAATACTCTCTCATGTTCCGTAACACCACGGCTCATGTGAACGCCCATGCGCTGAGCTACTGCTCCCATCCAATACCACCCACCTTACCCAGCCTTTGAAAAGAGCGATTTTGGACCACTCAAGGTTGGAGCCAAGCTTGCCATCGCTTCATCGTTGACAATCCAGAAAGTACAAGTAAATAAAAAATCCTGCGAATTTAAAAAAAGAGGCATATAGGGATGGTATAAAAAGAAAGGGAGACAAGATAGGGATGGGATACATGAAGCATTTAATGAACTGATTTGTGTACGCTGACACCCCCAACCCCATCACACAATCCCTATATTGTTGCCTGGTGTGCTACTCTTATAGGGGCTAAAAGCAAGCATTCTTTCACCGTGTCCCTGTTGTTTTTAGTAACATTTTTACTGCCACATTCCCTTTAATTAAACTCCACTTGGACTCTATAAGGGTGTTGGTTACTCAGTAGTGTATTGTAAGTTCTAGAGTATTGTAATGGTGAATGTTTAATATTTCACCTAGGCAACAATATAGGGATTGCGTGATGGGGTTGGGGGTGTCAGCGTACTCAAATCTGTTCATTAAATGCTTCATGTATCCCATCCCTATCTTGTCTCCCTTTCTTTTTATACCATCCCTATATGCCTCTTTTTTTAAATTCGCAGGATTTTTAATTTACTTGTCTCCACTCATTTTTATATACTACTACGTATTATCTCTGTGGAAGGGGGTAAGCCACGGAAAGTATATGCATACCATATTTCATCTCCATGTGTGCTGCCGTTAGCAAGTTTGAGGAGTGAATTTAAAGAAAAGTGCCTGAGGCTATTTGTTGTTGTTGTGGTCGTCATGGAAACGATGTTACACACATGCGTACCAAGTTTCATCTCCATGCATGCTATAGTTAGCGAGTTTGAAGAGTGAAGAAGTAATTTTAGAGAAAAGTGCCTGAGGCTATTTGTTGTTGTAGTTGTCATAGAAACGATGCAATACACATGCGTACCAAGTTTCATCTCCAAGCATGGTACCGTTAGTGACTTTGAGGAGTGAAGAAGTAATTTTAAAGAAATGCTATTTGTTGTTGTGGTCGTCATGGAAACGATGTCATACACATGCGCACCAAGTTTCACCTCCATGCGTGCTACAGTTAGCAAGTTTGAGGAGCGAAGGAGTAATTTTAGAGAAAAGTGCCTGAGGCTATTTGTTGTTGTGGTCGTCATGGGAACGATGTAATACACATGCGCTCCAAGTTTCACCTCCATGCGTGCTATAGTTTGCGAGTTTGAGGAGTGAAGAACTAATATTAAAGAATATTTGCCTGAGGCTTTTTCACCCAATATGTGGTCGTCATGGAAATGATATATAAGGCATACATATCAAGTTTCATCTCTATGTGTGCTACCATTGGAAAGTTTGAGAAGTGAAGAAGTAAATTTAAAGAAAAGTGCCTGAGGCTATTTGTTGTTGTTTACGAACATGTGTCGTTGTGATTTTAATGTTGGTGATTGAATACATTACGTCTACAAAGTTTCGTTCACATAGCTCCTATCATTTGTGAGTTATAGTGACACATGTGATCCCTTTATAATGTATGGCCTGGGGCTATTTGTTGTTGTTTACAGTAAACAATGTTGTTTACAAAGAAATAAGTATGACCAGTCTCTTCGGGTGACGGATATATACATTCTACAAGATTTCATTACTTTATGTTGTTTCGTTTTTGAGTTACGCGAGTTCAATCTGAAGAAGAAGAAGAAGAAGAAGAAGAAGAAGATGAACAAAACTCCCTATCATAGACCCATACATCTATGATGCTAGGTACCATGTCAATCCCTATATACTAAGTACTACCGTACTTAGTGATAATTACTGAGCACAATTTTTATATAGTGTTTAGTGAAGCTTGGGTACAGGCAATGACCCCCTCAGAATATAGTGTCAGGCTTTCAAAGTATGTCTCACTGGTTGGTTATCTTGACTCTCCTGATTACCGACATTTTCCTACTGCAAAAGCCACAACATCATCTTCAATTCGGTGTCGAAAGTAACATGGTCATAGTGTAGTGGTGACCGAGCAGGAGAGAGAGTACGTCGGAGTGAGGTGAGTGAAGAGAACAAAAAACCGTGGGACGAAAAAGAAAAATGGAAGGGAAGAGGGGACATGGAAAGAAATCGGAAGGAAGACGGGAAAGTAGAGGAATTTCAAACAATAGAAGGGGGAAGAGGTCGATCAACGCACGAAGTAAGATAGAGTCATAGGTAGGGGGTCGGTTCCCAAGTGCGATAATCAAGAGGGAAGTAAAGCAGGACGAACAAAGGATAAAATGTAACAAGGGACGCAAGGATACGAACGAATGGGCGGAGAGGGTGGGGGACACAGAGGCCGGTAGTGGGATAGAGAGTAGAAACCTAATAAACAAGAAGGAGGTAGCGGGCGTGAACGTAAAAGAGAAGACCAGCGGGGGCGGGGTTGGAGATTAGTGGGAAAAAGACGCAACGGTAAGTGACACACGAAGAAGCAGAACCTAAGGAAACAAGACGCAAGAGCGAGGAGAAGGAGAAGACAAAGAGGTGGAAAAAGAATGAAAAGCCGAAAGAGAAGGAATTGGGTAGGCTGTAATAGGAGGAGGTTGACAGGTGAGAGGCCAAAAAATTTGCGGTCAAAGGGGGAAGGAGAGTACGGGGTGGAAGAGGGCGGCAATGATACAGTGAAGAAGAAAGAATAGGTAAGGGACAAGGAGTAAAATGGCCAAAGAGTTCATAAGACCAAAAAAAAAGGCTGGCGTCAGAAGCGGGGATCACAAGCGCAGAGAATCTTCAGAAAATTCATGGAAAAAAAAAAAAAAGCAAGCCAAACTGAGAGAAAAGGAAGAAAAGCGAGAAAAAGAGAAGGAAGACGAGATGCACAAAAGATTCAGAAATCACAGAAAACCTCTTTTCTCACAAGAATAAATGGCTAAAGATAAATGGCTTGCGATATATTATCCAAGAAAAAGTGCAGAAAGGTGTGCCTTTTACTTGATTAAATTCCTATGTTAGACTGGTCTGTGCATCAAAATGTGTGTTTTTCAACCCACTGACACGTAGAGCCAGAGTTGAACTCATGTACTAGAGGCACAAGAGGTGTTTGTTTACACAGCAAAGAAAAGATTGGTCTCCAGAACTAGGGCTGCTTCGGGCGAATCAGGTCAGCTTTTCCTTCCATTTGACGACATGTACATTCACAAACCTTTCAAACCATAGACGCTGCTGAGGAAGTCGGGGCACTGAGCTTGGTCCCAGAGGAGCACGTGAAACAGGGAGATGTCAAGGCAGGGAGTGGCAGAGGCAGAGGCTTGGAAAGACCTACACAAGCACCTGCTATTGGGATAGACCTGTCAGGTTTGCGCAATGACTCTAGTACACACTTTAGTGTTTCAATGTTGGATTGGTGTGTGAGTGGCAGGCCTGTGCGGATTATTTCTTGTTTTTGCTCTATTTTTTTTCTCAATTCCTCCCATGTAAAATAATGCGCGCGCACAGATGGTGACAGTTGCGAAATATCGCGCTTTTACGCACTCAAGCGGGAAGTCACGCCGATTTACGCAGACTGAGCATCACCGCGCGAATGTGCGACGGCGTGCTCCACCCACAATCGCCAGCGTATTCTACACGCTCATGGTATATTCGCGAAGCAAACACTTCCATGCCGGCGCTACGGGCAGTCAAGAGAAAGACGGCTCGGGTTTTCAGGAGGGCCACTCCAACTACCCGCCTCGGAGGAGTGGCGGCAACGCCCGAAGAGGCGGGCGAAATTTCGGGAACCGGCAGAGACGGTTCCAACCCTACAACACACAGAACAGAGAAAAAGAAAACGGCTTCCAGAGGAAGAGCAACAACATCAGTAAGGAGACTTTGCTGTAACAGTTACTGTTTCACCCCAGTGTTTGTAAAATGTCCCATTTCAGAGAATATTGCTATTGTTCACGCTTTACTAGAGGTAATGCATTTCTACCCGTCATCAGTGGTAAATCAACTGATACGAGCGGGGATAACGCCGATAGCTACAGAGCTAGCGAGGAAGAACTTGCCGCTCGCGGGGCGCCTGCAGCACTTTGTGCGCAACTGGGAAAAGATTTCACAGGACCAGTCGGTCCTGGACGCCGTGAGAGGCTTTGCTATACCGTTCATAAGCCAACCACACCAACCATGTCCTCCCATGCCCCTGCATCACTCCTCGGAGGAGGAGAAGCTGCTGCAGGAGGAGATAAGAAGCATGCTTGCAAAGCAGGCGATAGAGAAGACCACGCCCAGGGGGCGGGGATTTCTATCCATGGTGTTTCTCGTACCCAAAAAGGACGGAGGCCAGAGGCCGGTCATAAACCTGAAGTCCTTGAACAACTTTGTGCATACACAGCATTTCAAGATGGAGGGCATCCATGTCTTGCTAAGAGCAGGAGACTGGATGGATGCATACTTTATGCTCCCAATTCGTGAGGAGGAAAATCCTAGCTCAGACAGCTCCTTGGTAGTTAATTCATTTTTAACCCAGGGGCTCACCCTAGCAACTGTGCTGAAACCCTTGCAGTGAGTTAATTTGCACCTTCCATATAAGGGGTTCTATCCCATCGTTTTGGCGCGCAAATCTTTCAATAAAGACCTATGCTTCTCTGGCCTCTTCGGCCTTTTTTCTAGTGAACAATCATTTGGTCCACTATGCAGGTCAGCCACCTCTGGTGGTTACAGGATAGGTGGGCCTCTGGCCCACGAGGGGAGAACATAGTATCGGGTAGGGTCGGGTGGGACGTTGATATGTTCGACCTCACCTTCTTCATATAATGCAGAATAGCTGGCACCCACTACGTGGGCTGAGCCATTCTGTAATTATACATCAGAAGGCTCGGTCTCCATATCAACTGTGGTAGTTTGCCGATCCCCTATTGGACAGCACTGGTGATCCAAACACACCTGATCGAATAGGCTTGTAGTAGAACTTTCTGAAAACAGACTCCGAACTCCAGTCGGCTGCTTTCAGGATATCTGCCATAGTGACACCGGCATTGGCTGCTGCCGATGTGGCAGCTCCCCTTACTGTGTGGGCTTTGAATATGCCTGTGTCGATACCTGGTGACTTTAGCTATCTGGCCAGAGTCGAGGAGGTCACTGGCTTGTGTGGTTACCACTGCCAGGAACAGTTTCATCTGTTCCGCGTTTCCTTGCCGAAAACCCCCCGTCTTCGCCTCATATGCCCTAAGAGTCTCCTTGGGTCTAGTTTGGCCAAATCAGCTGATCGGGAAGGCCGAGTCAAGGCAAGAATCATTGCCAGCTTCCAGGTAATGTCCCGCAGGGTAAGGGCCCTGGATGGTCCCATGTCAACACCAAAGTCGAGCACCCGGGACACGTCCCATGTTGCCTCATACCATGGCTGAGGAGGACGGAAATGAGTGTGTTCGGACCGCTCGTGACTGCTTATGTCTCCAAGGTACACTCAGTTCTGAAACCGTTGGTATTGCGCATACGTAGGCTGCCTTGTAGCCGTGGACAGACAAACTGATAGACACACAGACCGAGTACTACCTTTGCTGCACATGGGGGCTTAGGGTAAACAATACAACCGTACTGGTTATTTAGGCTGATTCGGACAGTAGATGGTACTTGCACTGTACGGCAAATCATCTAATGGTAACCAGTACCCTCTATAGAATACTTAATTATTCTCTTGTGACTCACTTTACTTTATTTTTCATGTCTGCCAATCTGATCTCACTTCGAAGAAACTCATTGACTGCTTCACGGTCTGCGACTTCCTGTTCCTTTCGCTGCAACTCAAGCTCTAGCTCCTCCATCTGTTACGTAAAATATTGTTCACTTCGGAACCATTCAACAGAGCTTAAAAAGTAATTACTCTTCAACTGTTCACACATGTGACAAGTGTCTCTCGGTTATTGCGGAAATAGCAGAGTATGATTCGACAACTTATGCTATTAACAGTTGGTACCAAGAATGGATGTGGTACTTAGAGATGCTGTACCGTGGTCTCTTGTGTGCATATCAGTCAACTCTTTCGTGTATTACCAAGTAAGCATGTCTTGCATACATTTATCAGGCCTTTAAATGTCACTCAAAATAGCCTTGTAGCCAATTTATCTTGTACTGACACAATCAACACATACCTTTGTCTTGTTCAAATGACAGTGAAAGCAGTCGCTTGAGTAAGGGCCACCCAGAACCTATATATGCAGAAATCATGAATTCTTGGTCCAGATGAAGATTCTGACACATAATTACATACACAGAGCAATATATATGCTGGATTATTGGTAGAACTATATAGAAAAAATGCATATACCCCACGTAAGCAGTCATGCACATTCTGTTGTGCATGCCAAGGGAGAATCACTGAGAAACCAGTGGGGTGTGTACAACCAACCCAATCAGTGTGCCGTTACAAACTGTTTCCTTGCAAAAACAATCTTTCCTGAGGTAATTAACCCTCGGCGCGCATGCGCAGCGAGGGTTACTGTAGTCGTTCTGTCTGTGTGTGTGTGTGTGTGTCGACGCTTATTCTTGCACTGCAGGCTATGAGGCGGCCCATTAACGATACCGACGGCTTCAGAACTACTCGAGCCTGAAAAATAAAAGGGCGATTTTCCTGAAACGACTGTGTTTGAGAGCGACAAACTGGCACGGTCGCGGACCGCGTTGCGTGGCCCAACCCATCAATAAGCGGTGCGCATGCATCGCGATCAACGACAACCTAGCGACCTGATCCGCTGGTTCTGTGTACATTGGGGGCTCAGGAAAGTCACAACGAATGCCATGTATCGGCTCCCCGCCTACTGTAGCTAGTCCGTGTCAGATACTCGGCGAGCTACTCAGTAGCGGGAGACCACGAGTAAACGCATACAACTAATAGCCCAGCCCATCAATTAGCAGTATCACGCATGCGCAGTTCGCCGAGGGTTTGCACTTTAGTGCTTTTCATTATTATTTAATCACTAATGAGGTCCCCCCGGGATTCGGCTGATTTTTAGCTATCACATTTCGTTACTTTTTGAATGCATATGCGGCATAGGTTTTCTTGCTTCAAAAATGGTCCTTTAGACGAAGATATACATTAAAGTTTCAGGAAAAAAGGTCTGAGGATCTCAGACATAGTTGTTACCAACAGGGTAGTGCCTAATGGTCCCATATCAAATGAAAGTATGTACCTGAGAGTGTCTAGTGACTTTGTTCAGAAGTTTTCGTGAGAGGGATATGCGTGGTGGATCAGTCATAGATGACCTGGTCAGCACAGTGGATGTGTGTTCAGGGGAGACCTCTGCTCCTCCACTGCAGGTTTCACTGCATTATTGTGGGGACAAAACCACCAGCACAGAAATCAATGTATATATGCATGCTGGTTGCTAAATGGAGAATATTCTTTGTTGTAGTACATGTAGGGACGGCCGTTAGAAGATGCTCAATAGAGGTGCCCTATATATGCTGGTAGTATTATATGGGGTTCATATGGCTTCCTTTCTGGACCAAGAGTAGCGGTCTTTTGAGGGATTTGGCCTTTAGGACAAGTTGTGATCAAATGCACACTACATCAGTAGGTTAGACTTGGCACACACTTTCTGAGTTTACTTGCCCTAGTGTTAGAACACTATACACTCCATAGTGTAGCACTTGTAAACTAAGTGAGCACTCTACCAACTGAGCCACTGTATGCACTTCCTATTGCAAACTAAGTCATAACCATAGGAAAACTGCACAAAACTGTAACTGTGAGTATAGGGTCATTACATCACTCGTTATCTCAAAAGCACACGTCATTCATTGTCTAGACTAACCCCTTGCCCTGCCCCCTTCGTATTCCATTGTCTATAATTTATATCAAGTAAGAAGCCAAATAATTTATTGCGGTTAAATAGAGGCTAAACAATGCATACCCACCACACATTTACATGCATCACACACCTAATGTCCCTGGTGGGAGCCTCCACAAGTACATCAGAGCGTTTCTTCATTCTCGGTGATTCATGAGTGGACTGTTGATGAGTGCTGGGTGGCTGGGCGGCCTGCCCGGGTCGGAAGAGGCCTGTTATTTGCTGTTTGATGGAGAGTCTTTCTCTGAATGAACTTCCACTGCTCAGCCCAGGTCTGCCTCCTCTGCTCTCTGGAGCCTCCACTGGCCCTGGACATAAAATACAACAACAATCTTCATCATCTCACCATTACACCATCTCACGAACACAGTGCTATACAATCTTGTGTAGGTGTGTTAGGTTTGTTAGACCATAACTATGCTGGTTACGAATTGACTCTACAACCAGGTATCATTTGTTAACCCTCTGCGAGCATGTAGTGTCACAATACTTGGTCATTTATCCGTCTGTTACCACATTTTCTGCTAACACATATACCAAGATACGATACAAACAGGTTCAGCGCTACACTAGCTTGATTTTGACTAAGCAATCACGAAAAAGGATAAGCAGCATAAAAAAATCCGAGAGTGCTCAGTTAACAGTTTAGCAAGTCCAATCCTTCCCATATCGGGACACTACAAGAGCCAGATAGTTACTGTGAGAGTGACCATTTTGACAGTCAAATCAGTCACAAAACGAAAGATAAAATATGGATAGGAGATCACTCGGGCACCACACATCTCACACTGTGGAAAAACCGACGTGGCCAACGAAATCGTACCAACTAAATCACACGCAGGTACCTAAGTTTCTGTGTAAGTACAATCCCACGCTCATAAAATTGCACAGTTCACTGAAGGGTTTGAACTTCAGTTCAAAAACTTTCACCCACAAACCCACTGGAAAAAGAACCCTCCTGTTATGAGTGCGGAGCGGGGTTCTCACATAAGCAACACCTACTGAGTTTACCCCACCCCCAGTTCGGCCCTACCCGGCCAAAAGGACTAGCTCAGGCAGCTAGAGAAATGCTGACCAGTAGTGAGGAAGAAAGTGATAGGGAACAGCCTTCTCTACTGTGTTTTGGTAAACGCAGAACATTCACTACCAAGCAACAAGCTGTACTCATGGCCCATTACAAAACCGGGATGCAGGGAGTTTGGGAGGAATATTCATTGAGAGTAGTGCAAGCTGCTCGAGAGGCTGGCCCGAAGAACAAGTCAAGGCAAAAAACCATTGCACTCAGAATTTCTTTTAGCAGAGATGGATAAAACGAAAAAATTAAGCATGTGTCATTCAAGGGTGCCTGATGAATCAACCACAAAGACGGTGAAAATCACTCTATGGCAAGTGTTTTTGGAGGATTTTGACAGGATGATGCGGACTCTACGCTATTTGGCAGCTTTTGCCGTGAGGCGTTAGTGAATTTTCGCTTTTTATAAAGGTTGCCTCATCCTATGCCTGCATCCCGGGATCTGTGGTGCATAAATTCTGCAACTTCTGTGTCGTCTCCAGCACCCACAGAGAAACCAAGCTCAACTGAAGCTAATCTCTTTCGGGTTTATGACTCATGGCCAGGAGTATACAAAGTGTAAAAAAAATAATACGGCTTCTTGTAATCATGGTAAACACAGGTTGATATGATTGACATGCGTCATCACCCAGACGGCTCCTACCACTGGACAGGGCATTACATGGACCATGTCCTATTCCCGTTGAAGCAGAAGTGTGCCAAGCAGGTTGCACTCAGTCTCATGACGAAGGTCTTTTGCTACTTTGGTTCTTCCCGAATTATCCAGTCAGACAACGGCAGAAATGCGATCGTCCGCAGAGTTGTGAAAAGGTGGCCAGGAGAGATGACCACAGTTAACAATCTGGCACGCCATCAGCAGTTGTACTGACTGGTAGAGAGAGAAAATGCCAAGGTGGAGCAGATTCTGGCATGAAAAGCATGTTTATAACATACTAGCCACAGAGAAATAGTGAAGAGCTACATGCGCATGCCCACAAAACCGTACTCGTAAGGCGCATGCGGTTATAGACAGTATATGCACGTGCTCTACGCAGTCCAGTATTCGGCGAACAGCGCATGTGCGTCACCGCTAATTCATAGGTTGGGCTATAATAGTATGCGTTTACTCGTGGTCTCCCGCTAGTAGCTCACGGAGAGTCTGACACGGGCTAGATAAGTAGTAGATAGCACGCGGGAGTAAATACACGTTGTTTGTTGCGACTTCTTGTGCCTTCAACGTCCACGGAACAAGCAGACCCGGTCGAGGTAAGCCTCTGCTAATTAGCATATAGACTTGTTCACTTGCTTCTCACGCCATAACTTCTGAACGCAGGACTTCTACGAAAATCGCCATTTTCAAAATGAAGCCAGTGTAGCGCTGAACCCGTTGGTGTCGCCTGTTTGCTGCACGTGGTAGCAGAAAACATGGTAACAGATGGACAGACAGATGCACGGATAGACCAAGTACTGTAACCCTCGCTGCGCATGCACGCCAAGGGTTTAACAAGAAAGAAAAACAAAGGGTCACCCTCCACCCTCCACCCTCCCAAGTACACACAACAACTGGCTCAAAAGCATTGTTCTACACATTACAAGTCTGGGCGATCATGCTCAAATCATCGTGATGGAGTACCTCCACCCTCTTCCACTAAAGAGATTCCCCCTTCACCTTCTTCATCGAAAAAGAGGTGCCAAGCCTTCCGCCATCCGGATTGATACCCCCCTCAAGACCCTAAAAGATGGTTCGGTGCAATGTTTGAATTACTGAGGACACTGGGCATGTGTGTCAACAATTGGGTGCAATCCGGGGCACATTAATGTTTATTATCAGCCGCACCTCCAGCACTTGACAGCAACTTACTGTTTGCTAAAGACTCCAGAGAGGCAGCTGACAATGCCAATGCAATCCCAATGTGAAGGGAGTGACTGCAGTTGCTTTGCAATTGCATGCACACCTGCACTATGTCTACCTTGTGTGGTCCAGGCAAGAAAGCGTGAGCACCTGCTTAATTTCCTTACCGAAGTAAGATGTGCCTTTTCCAGGAAGAAAAACAACTGGCAAGAGCAAAACATGGGTCAAGAAAACCTCTGCTAAACATGAAGGGCATACTACAATGTTTGAACTGTTCCTAGTGGTTTCACAAAAAATGTTCTAACATTCCAGCATCAGCTTTCCAGAAAACCTTTGTAATACCCTAGCCCCCACTGATATATGTATGTGTAACAGAGACACAGAGACTGTTATTGTATGTTACTGTATGTATTGTATGTAGTCACCTCATGCCCATGCGCCTTATAGTAGTCACATGATGACTTGAGTGTATGTATGGATTTGTAGTGGGAGATGGATTTGTGTAACGGACGGATCGCAGGTTACATACGTATGTATAAAAATGCATTCCGGACGTTTGTCTTGAGCAAGGGATGGCGGCTCAACAGAGGTGGAGGCTAATGGCCATGCTGACCTGTTCACACAGCTGCGCAAAGGCAAATACATATAAAATCATAGTGCTGCAGCAGGGACAGTGCTAAACCCTGAGATGCGCATATTGGCCCTTTTCTGTGCTCCTAGGTGTTTCACAGTACCATCCTATGTAGGTGTGCCTGTGCTATCCTAGGATTGCTAGGATCTGAGATTTCGCAGTACAATCCTACGTAGGATGGTATGAATCAAACGTATATATGGTCTACAATCCAAGCAACAGACAATATTATTAGCACACACTACAACAAGCATTTAGTCAGTGAAGGTGGGTAATTAACACCAGTAAACATTACATTAGCCTGTTGGTGCAATCAGGCTAACCCATTTCATCGGGAACTTTGTCCCAATCCCCATCATCGTCACTGCCACTGTCTTCAGGCGATCCTGTAGCAACTTCTCCACCCTGTTCCCCTGCTACCTGAACACAGATGAAAATAACACATTACAAATGTTAAGAGGACGAGGGGCCATGTGTGGTCATATCGTTGCTGCTTTTATGCACACACTATTAAATAAAATAAATGTAGTCTTGAAGCTGAATAGCCCGACTTTATATCAAGAGAAAGAGAAATGCAGGTACTCTTATGGGCAGGACCCTCCTTGGGCAGATAATGCCTGGTCATTACTGCTAGGATTTCATGGACGGTACTGAATGTTAGAACCACCACGA
Organism: Geodia barretti; assembly: GCA_030341885.1. Classification (NCBI taxonomy): domain Eukaryota; kingdom Metazoa; phylum Porifera; class Demospongiae; order Tetractinellida; family Geodiidae; genus Geodia; species Geodia barretti. Next base: position 37,700 of record CASHTH010001697.1, read on the forward strand.
ATATAAAGGGGTGGGCCATCATGTAATTATAACAAAATAGCCAAGCAGTGTATGTAAGAATTACTCCTGCCAATGTGTTCTATCTATAAATTTCCAGCTTCCCATTGCCTCACACATGTCTACAGCAGTCGTTTTGCAAGCGTCCCATATACGGAGATTTATTTAAAAATTCGAAAGTATATACACGCAAACTAACGCTGTAGCCTCCAGCGATCTCAGCTAAAGTAGCCATCTTTTGCTCAGCATGTGGCCACATAAACATTCGCGAAGGTGAATTATAGGACCCGCATACCACGGCACATATCTCCACGAGGGAACCGGGATCACAGAGCAGTACTACATATATTGTAGCTATGCTACAGACTGGTATAGGTTTCGTGAGGCTCAGAGGGGGGCACTAAAAGTGCCCGGGTTCAACCGCACCTGTGTCGCGCGGGTCTCGATCGGGCGCAGCGGCCATTGCAGGCAAGACACGAAACGTTTGCAACTTGAAACTTGGCCAGGGTCAAAAGCAACATGCCAAAAAGCAACACCAACTGGTTCAGCGCTACACTGGCTTTATTTTTTAAAAAGGTGCTTTTCATAAAACTACTGCGCTCTAAAGTTATGGCGTAACAATCAAGTGAACAAGCCAACATGCAAATTAGCACAGGCTTATCTCGATCGGGTCCGCTTGCTTTGTGGCTCTTGAAGTCACAATGAAGGGACTCCCGCATGCTATCTACTACTGTAGCTAGCCTGTGTCTGACTCAACGTGAGCTATTAGCGGGATACCATGTGCAAAAAAATGCATACTAAGAGCCCAGCCCATATCAATTAGCGGTACCGCGCATGCGCAGTTCGCTGAGGGTTTGCACTTCAGTGTTCTTCCTTGAAAGAAGGAATGAACGATGTTGAAGCTTCCGGTTTAAAAAATAAATTTCCGTATATGCGGAACGACTGACAGTAAAAAGTTAAAACAGCAAAGAGGCAACAATTTCTCCAGCTTTTCCTTCAGATGTTTATAGTGATAACTTAAAGATAAAGCTCAGTATCATTGCCTTTCTTCGCCTTTTGGTACATATGGAGCAAACAGAATGGAGGCTGATGGATAAAAACGGTAAAGAAAGTACTATGCTAAAAAGGAACCAAAACATGAGAGTTCATTTTCATGGCCTATACTTCAGCTTAGTGATTTCAATGGACGGTGATAATTGCAAGTGTGTACTACATAAATTTAGAACCTCTCATGAATAATTCCCATTGATGTTGAGTGTAGTAATCAAGTGTCTAAAACCCGTAGTACTGGGTCTGCCAGGTATCTAAGTACTAAGTCTCTAAGTTGCAAGTTAGATCACTGTGAAGAATTTAGATCACTGATGTTTCACAAAGGTCAAATTCATAATAATCGAGGAGTGGGAAGGCCATTTGCTCCTAGCTTTGAGACTGCCGCCGAGCTCATCATACAAGCATCGCAGCACTCAGCCCGCGTCACTTGGACGATTTGTTGTTGGTCGCTAGTCAGGCGTTTCCCGGTAGAGCATGTAGCTGATTTCAACGCCTGACTAGCGACAAACAACAAATTGTTCAGATCAAGCGACGCGGGCTGAGCACTACAGTGGCAGTGTCTTGCTCCGGCGGGGCTCGCAGGATATATCCGTCCAGTTGCTGCGATGCTTGTATGATGAACACGTCCTGCTCGGCGGCAGTCTCGAAGCTATGAGCAAATGGGCCTACGCCGTTTCCCAGCCTAAATTCTGGCGGCCAGAGCCGACTGGGTAACGGGTCTTGCACACTATCGAAAAGACTAAGCGAAACTGCGCTCTCCGTGCCGCGGTTCTAAGCCAGTTAGACAACTGAACTCGTCTCCTCGGTTTGAAAATCCTCGTGGGTCGGGATCACCCCTCCCCCTCGGGTTATTCAAACCTCGTAGTGACTCGTTCCAGTGATCTAACCTATACATAAGCACTTACGGCTTTTTTCTTGAAAACATCCTTCTTTGTGTGTTTACTGTACTTTTTCCTGCGAATTTGTAGTTGATTCAACCAGTAGAACATGGCATCCTTGCTGCTGGCCTGTCCAAATAGAGAGAGACAAATACAGTAATCAAAAATTAAAAGGAGCATGTCTAACAGGAAACTCGGTGAAGTGACTAAGGCATTAGATGGCTATCTACTGCGTGGTGAGATACCCGGACGTATAGGAGTTTTTTTTATCAGGGACCTAGTACGGTTTAGAAACTCTCCTGGTCATAGCACTGATCACCTGAATGGTCAAACTGGAAATAAAAGGTTCATTAAAATCCTCTATCATAGTAAAGGTATCGATATGGTCAATCTACCTTCTTTGTTGCACAACAAGAACGTTACCTCTACAATTCCCTTATGCATAAATAATATATGCTATATAGTACGATTGCCTGTAAAGTGTTTAACCATAAGACGGTGGTCTCGGAGATAGACTTTACTGTTGGTTCCAAGGAAATGTCTTGTGACTGCAGTAATTCTCCTTATGTATATGGTCCAACTGGGCATGTGATAACTGGTAATCTACGTATTGTGGATGATAGACAGCTTCGTCAGCTTTTGATAAAAGGGCCTTTGTACAGGGAGCAGAATAATATTAACTGGAATAAGCAATACTCTTGGATTCGATACGAGCGTATAAGGTGCAGTGGGCAAAGAGAGAACATTTTGATGTCCGAATGTTGAATGAGTGGCATAGCAAGATCAATCGATGTATTATAAATAGGATAAATGTTCTCAAGAGGAAGAAGCCCATACATAGAAAGCTGCAGGTACTGAAGAATCGCGCTCATTTGGAATATTTAGAACAATTCCACCAGAAATATGTTCTAGTCCCCGCTGACAAGGTGAGTAGTAATATTATTGTGGTTTGTAAGAAATTTTATGTTGATGTAAAAGTAAACGAGTTGTAGAACATAGGCCAACAATCCTCGTATATTGCCAGTAGTTATAAGTACGACCAACTTGTAAGGAAGCATCTGTTGGATATACAACATTGGAACATATATGTACCACCTGTAATGGAACAGTTGCCCACGATGTATTGGCTACCCAAGCTGCATAAAAACCCATATGGGAGTAGGTTTATTGCAGCGTCAAACAAATGTTCGACCAAGCCAATATCGGGGTTGCTGACAAGATGTTTAACAACTATTTTAATACACTTTAAAGAATATTGTGCTGGTATATATACAGAAATACGGGAGTTAATAGTTTTTGGGTTATTAATAATGCGCAGTTAGTCTTACATACACTCAATGATACTTCGGCGGCTGGAACCATGGACACCTTTGACTTTTCCACATTGTATACAAGCATACCACATCACTCGTTAAAGAGCAGTATGAAAGAATTGATAGGAGATGCCTTTAAGGTGAGAGGAGCAATGCATTTATCGATAAATAAGAGAGGTAAATGTTTCTGGAGTACCGACAATAATTACGAAATTAACATCAGTAAAGCTCAGCTACTAGATATGGTCTACTATCTTATCGACAATATATATGTGTCAGTAGGTAATAGGGTGTTTCGTCAGTGCATAGGTATACCTATGGGCACGGATTGTGCACCTTTATTGGCAAATTTATATCTATTTCACTTTGAGTACGTATATATGAGAAGGCTGATAAGTAGTAATATGTCCAAAGCGAGAGCATTTTCTAACACCTTTCGGTACATCGACGTGTGGAAATATGCACTCTCCATAGTCCGCACATGCGCACAACACTCAACACGTGGTCCCTACACGTGTCAGAACCCTGGAACATTCTAGAATCAACATGTGGTCCCGACAACAACCCTGGAACATTCTAGAACATTCCTTTGTGGGTATATAAACTCAATTCTCTTCACTCTTAGTTAGTCGGGCATTTATACATTCTATTGAAGCTATTCTAGTGACTGTCTATCTTGCGCTGTGTCCGTGACCGTCGATCGAAGTTCCTCGCTAGACGAGACCGCGCGCTGGCTACCATTGTCCTAGCGGTTGAACCGTCGTTACTCTATTTGATAGGAGATCCAGAGGACCCCGTTGCTGTGTGGGAAAAGCTACAGAATCAGTTTCAAAAGAAGACATGGGCCAACAAATTAACTCTTCAACGTCGACTACACTCGCTACAGTTGAGAGACGGAGAATCCGTACAAGACCATATCAAGGCCATGACTGAACTATTCAACGAACTGGCTATAGTAGGAGACGCGATAGAGGAGGAGGACCGAGTTGTGTATTTGCTGGCTAGTTTGCCCGACTCATTCAACCCGCTCGTTACAGCTCTGGAAGCTAGTGAAGAAGTCCCCAAGATGGAGGTTGTTACTGAGCGGCTACTGTATGCTGAAAGGAAACAGAAACAAAAAACAAGTCCTGACTCTTACGGAGAAAAGGCAATGACGACCAAGCGGCAGTTGTTCAGAGGTAGAGGTCCACAGTGCCACTACTGCAAGAAGTATGGACATATTCAGAAAAACTGTACCAAGCGGATGAAAGCCGAAGAAGAAAAGGCCAAACAAGGAGGCAAGAGTCCACAGGGCAAGAAAGTAGAGCTGGTCACGCGGCATGTTCTCGGAGTAAGGGAGCCTGAACACGACTGGATTGTAGACTCAGGAGCTACCTGTCATATCTGCAATTCCAAAGAGCTGTTTGAGGACTTTCGTCCTCTGTCAGAGCCTCAAAAGGTTGCTCTGGGTGATGGTCATACCCTGGAAGCGATTAGTACTGGTGCTGTGGGGGTGAAATTGGAACTACCTGGTGGGGAGTCGAAAATCGGAAGACTAAACGAAGTTCTCTACGTGCCTACCGCGGCCTACAATCTACTGAGCGTGGCAAAGGCCACTGAAGCTGGGAAGACAGTTACATTCGGTGAAACAGAAGGCAAAGTCATTGATGGCGAAGGAGAAGTCGTTGCTGCTGTGTCGAAAACTGGGAATCTATATTACCTGAAGTGTAAGCCACTGAAAAATGAACGGATCAATTCAGCTAGTCATCAATCCAAGGAGAATTTGTGGCATCAGAGATTTGGTCATTTGGGGAAAATAAGCCTGTGTATGTTGAAGAAAGAGGAGTTGGTCAGCGGCCTCGACTACGACGTCTCCAAAGAGATAGACTTCTGCGAGTCCTGCGTGAGTGGAAAGATTCATCGAAGTTCCTTTCCGAAATCTGGCCGAGAAACAGCTGAAGAGCCTCTAGGGCTCGTTCATAGTGATGTGTGTGACAAGATCAGCTCACCATCACTTAGTCAAGCCGAGTACTTCATAGTATTCGTCGACGACAAGACACACTATGTGTGGATCTATGTGGTCAAACACAAGCATGAAGTTTGCAGGAAGTTTGTCGAATGGAAGTCTCTCGTCGAGAAGTCGTCTGGCTACAAAGTGAAGAAGTTGCGCACCGACAACGGAGGTGAATATACATCCACTGAGTTCGAAAGCTATCTAAAGAAGGAAGGCATCGAGCATCAGTACACCATTCCCAAGACGCCAAAGCAAAACGGAGTATCCGAACGGATGAATCGGACACTAGTGGAAACGGTTCGGTCGATGCTTGCTGACTCAAGACTACCGCATAGGTTATGGGCTGAAGCTCTATCTACAGCAGCGTACTTGATCAACCAAAGTCCTACGAGGGCCCTCGATGGCAAGACACCATTTCAAGCCTGGTACGGGAAGAAACCCAACGTCAACCACTTGCGAATGTTTGGGTGTTCTGCCTACATCCACGTCCCGAAAGATGAGAGGAAGAAACTGGACCCCAAGGCAAAGAAGTGCACCTTCTTGGGGTACGGTACCTCAAGGAAGGGCTATTGTCTCTACGACTGGAAGACATCGTGTATCATTCACAGTAGTGACGTTGTTTTCAATGAATTGTCATGGGGATATGAGGGTGCGAAAGAGAAACGACTTGTTCAAATAGAACATTTCACAGAAGAACGAGAAGCACCAGAACTCAAAGAAGACTCTGACGAGATCGAGTCTGATGACAACTCGGAAGAACCCGAAGGGGACCAAGAGGACCCAAGAGAACAGGAGAGGGATGACAGAGAACCCGAAGAAGAAGACTCCACATGCTCCAGCTCCTCGAAGAACACCCACCAGAAAAACCCGGAGACCCGACTACTATGGCAGTCACGTCTACGCAGCTACTGACCCACAAAAAGAGCCACAAATAGTGAAAGAAGCTCTAAATTGTTCAGAGAAGGAACAATGGGAAGCTGCAATGCAGAAGGAAATGGATTCCATCTACGCCAATGGCGAATGGGATCTGGTGGAGCTACCCGCAAACAGAACACCGGTTGGGAGCAAGTGGGTATTCAAGAAGAAAACCAAGGCAGACAGATAGATTGAGCGATACAAAGCGCGGTTAGTTGCTCAGGGTTTTTCCCAGAAGCAAGGTCTGGACTACGATGAAACCTTCAGTCCAGTCATCAGATTCGAATAGTTTCGTAGCCTGGTTGCAATTGCAGTTCAGAAACGTCTCAAGCTTCATCAGCTGGACATCACTACAGCGTTCCTTAATGGACATCTGGAGGAGGAGGTGTTCATGAAGCAACCGGAAGGTTTTGTGGTTGAAGGGAAAGAACACCTGGTCTGCAAGCTGAAACAAAGCTTGTACGGTTTGAAGCAATCTCCCAGGTGTTGGAACTCTATGCTGGACGCGCACCTGAAGGGTATGGGGTATGTTCAATGTACCAATGACCCGTGCATCTACACTCTGGCAGGAGGAGAAACAATTATCATCGGAGTCTACGTTGACGACTTCGTAATCGCAGGAAAGAGCTCAGAAAGAATCGAGCAAGTGAAAACTTCGCTGTCCGAGAAGTTCGATGTAAAAGATCTCGGTGAGCTACACTACTTCCTTGGAGTACAAATCGTTCAGGATCACAAAAGGGGCACAGTCTGGATGGGACAACCAACCTTCGCCGAATCTGTTCTCCAGAAGTACAATATGAGTGAAGCCAAGTCTGTCAAGACTCCAGTCAGTCTCAACTCCAAGCTGTTGAAAGCATCAGGGGAGTGTGAGCTCGTTGATCAATTCTTGTATCAGTCAGCAGTTGGAAGCCTATTCTATCTGGCTACCAGATCACGTCCCGATATTGCATTTGCGATCAACAATGTTACTCGTTTTTGCTCCAAACCGACCGAACAGCGGTGAAACGAATTTTCAGATACCTCAGAGGGACTACCCACCTTGGCCTGCTTTATTCCAAAGGAGATGAAACAGCTGCTCTGACTGGCTACTCAGACGCGGATTGGGGAGGTGATTGCAATGACTACAAGTCTACCACTGGATACTTGTTCCAGATTGGAGGCACTGCAGTAACATGGAAAAGTAAAAAACAAACGTGCGTTGCTCTATCTACTGCAGAGGCTGAGTATATAGCACTCTCAAGTGCAGCCCAGGAAGCCGTCTGGATGCGAGAACTCAGCGCTGATCTGAAGAATCCGCAACCTCAACCAACCCTGATATTGGAGGACAATCAGTCTGCTATATCAATAGCCAAAAATCCTCAGTTTCATGGGAGAACGAAGCACTTCACCATCAAATATCATTTTATTCGAGAGCAAGTTAGTAATGGCAACATTTGCCTCCAGTATTGTCCAACTGAAGACATGCTAGCAGATTTGTTGACCAAAGGAATTGGACCTGAGAAATTTGAAAGGCTCAGAAGATTATGTGGAATGTGCAATCAAGTGTCGAGTGAGGAGGAGTGTGGAAATATGCACTCTCCATAGTCCGCACATGCGCACAACACTCAACACGTGGTCCCTACACGTGTCAGAACCCTGGAACATTCTAGAATCAACACGTGGTCCCTACAACCCTGGAATATTCCTTTGTGGGTATATAAACTCAATTCTCTTCACTCTTAGTTAGTCGGGCATTTATACATTCTATTGAAGCTATTCTAGTGACTGTCTATCTTGCGCTGTGTCCGGCTGCATTGTCAAACTCCGCCAACACGACGATCTACTCACTTTAAATAACCCCTCTTTTGAGAATACGATAAATGATATATATCCACCTGAGCTTGTTTTGAAGAAAACAACGGAAAATAATGGTAGGGTTTCATACTTGGATGTTGGCATTTTAATAAAAGATGGACATTTCACCACCACCATCTATGATAAGAGAGATAGTTTCAACTTCCGTTTTGTTAATTTTCCTTTTATGAGCAGCAATATTCCCGCGGGTCCTTCGTATGGCATTTATATATCACAATTAGTGAGAATCGGGCGAATATGCAGCACTTATGATGAATTTATTAAACAAAATATGATGATTACTACCAGATTGATAAAGCAAGGTTTCCGTTATAATGAAAAGCACTAAAGTGCAAACCCTCGGCGAACTGCGCATGCGCGGTACCGCTAATTGATGGGCGGGGCTATTTGTAGTATGCGTTTACTCGTGGTCTCCCGCTAGAGTAGTCTGACACGGGCTAGCCACAGTAGTAGATAGCATGCGGGATACACGCCCTTCGTTGTGACTTCTTGTGCCTCCAAGGTACACAGAGCAAGCGGACCCGGTTGAGGTAAGCCTGTGCTAATTTGCATATTGGCTTGTTCACTTGGTTTTCATGCCATAACTTCTGAACGCGGCACTTTTACAAAAATCGCCATTTTAAAAATGAAGCGGGTGTAGCGCTGAACCCGTTGGTGTCGCTATTTTACCTGTTTGTCGTGCGTGGTGGCAGAAAACGTGGACGGACGGACAGAAAGACAGACAGACAGAACAAGTACTGTAACCCGAGCTGCGCATGCGCGCCGAGGGTTAATAAGTTGGCCAAGAAGTTTTATGTGAAATATATACATCTAATGGACAATGTAGGTCTGAAGAGACATGTTTATTAAGGCCTGTATATTGGACGACCATCCTTGTACAGACACACGTAACCACACGGCGATGTCATTTGTAAATTCTGACTGGCCCTACATTCCTTTACTGGAAGGATTTCACTGTGCTTTACTTCCTGTTGGTCTGCATTATAAATTGCTTACTCTTGGTCTCTCTCTGTCACTGCTGTCGTCGATATTGAGGTGTGTTTTCGTTGATTTTACTACTCCATGGGCAATACCACTGTGAGAAAGGCTTGGGTGAGTGGGGAGAGTTCACCAGTGATAAAAGACTCTTTAACCCACCATCCCTGGTTCTCAAGGCCGGGGCACCCATCTATGCCTATAGGTCTTGCTAGCTCACCCTCTGTGATGGTACTGCCCTACACCTCATATAATATGTTATTTTTGTGCTGCTGTGTTCCTATGGATTATTTTTGTAACCTTTTATACCTCTTATATGGTTTATTTTATATATCGCAAATTATTTTTGCTACCATTTGATAAGTTTTATACCGCCTGTACCGTCTGTTGTAGTCATTTCACCACCTTCATGCATCAGCTCGCGTGTTTTGCTAGTCCCAAGTAAGCCCTTCTGTATATATGTATGTTAATTGTAGCCCTTTTGAAGTCCTGTTTTCTTTCTCTTTTTTTTTCTTTCTTTTTATGTATATAGTGTGAGCTGTTCAGTTTTCATGCGAAACATAACTGAATGGCTCAGACAATGCAGAGGTTGCAAGCTATTCAGAGTTGTATGAGGAAGGTGAGGTTGAACATATTATAAATGGCGTAGAGCCAGCTTTCCTGCTGAAACAGCTAAATTAAGTGGCAAGTATGTAATGATTTCCACATTTCGGGGTGTGTGGCTTCATTACGTTTACAACTCTACAACTTCGGCCTTTGGCATGGTCTTATTTCCTTCCACATCCAGCAACCCCTGTCACCCAGGGACGGTGGGAGGACCGTTGATATGTTCAACCTCATCTTCCTCGTACAACTCTGAACAGCTTACAACTACTGTGTGGTATGAGCCACTCTAAATGTATTTTGGAAGGCTAGGTTTCCATCAACTGTGTTGTTAGTAGCAAGCCCGCCAGGATTTTCACAAGTGTTTCCTTTACCAAGTTAAAGAGTTCTGCTCTTCCTTCAGAGCTCAACTGAAAGGGAACTTAAATGCAAAAAAAAGATCCTTCTCCGCAGCCCTTAAAGTTTATTATGGCATTTAGAACCAGACTTTCAAAAACTAATTGTCAGGCTCTTAATAGCAGCAACACACTTAACTCATTGCGGACGGATGTCACAGCATACAGTACGCGTCAAAAAAACGTCAAAGATGTTTGGGTAGAGTAGAGTAGAGGAAGGGTAGGGTAGTAGCAGCGTAAGGGTAGAAATGCGTAGTAGAGTAGAGTAGCGCAGGGTAGCGAAGAGTAGAGTAGTGCAGGGTAGCGAAGAGTAGGGTGTAGCGCAGGGTAGCGAAGAGTAGAGTAGCGCAGAGTAGCGAAGAGTAGAGCAGCGGAGCGTGGCGTAAAAAAACACTGCGCCGGCGGGGCAGAGGGCGTAAACCGGCGGGGGCAGAGCAGCAGCGAAGCGCGTACAGTAGACTAACATGCAAGTGCGGCATATATATAGCTACTGAGCAGAGCTTCTACATACACGCCGTCGTAGTGACCACCGCCACTAGCGCTGAGCAGCGCGACAGCCCACAGGAGCAAACGCTGGATCGAGCAGACGCTAGCTGCTAGTATAGAGCTAGAGAGCGGCGTGTTGAGTGGCGAGCGCGCGATCGGACAAAGGGGGGCGCGTCAATCACAAAAACGCGCGGAATTCAATGGGCTTCCTCAATTAGCGACGCCAGAATCGTCGTTTCTAGTGCTCTCTGAAAGTATGGTTTATTCATAAAGCAGAGGATAGTTGTTTACTATGAAAAAGAGTTGAGTTGTGCAGAGATTGTAAAAGCTTTGCATAGGGAACAAATTCATGTTAGCAAGTCTGAAGGGAAAGGTAGAGTAGGGTAGTGTAGGGTAGGTTGGGGTGGTGTTGGGTTGGGTTGGGTTGGGTACAGTAGGGTAGAGGGGAAGAGCTGAGTAGGGTAGTTTAGGGTAGTTTAGGGTAGTTATTTAAGTAGAGTAGAGTATAGGTGTTGACGTTTTTTTGACTCATACTGTATGTGACCGCTGTACGGACGGATGTCACAGATGCTGTGACAAGCAAACGCTTTGCGTTTACTTAGCTCTTCAGAAAAGCATAACTGGGACACCCCCTGCGCCTGTGGGCGGCATTCTTGTGGCTGCCAAAAGAACGCAAACAACCCGCGTTTATACACGCAGTTTCAAACACGATCTTATACATCTGATATAGTGATACAAACTAACGCTATTTATGATTGAAAAGGCAAGGAAATAAGCTTAGAAGGCTGATCAAGAGCATTTGTGACTGTAGTTGAGCTCAAGTCTGCAAGAGACGGCAAAAAGAGTAAACTCGACAGAGGTACCCTTGTAAGCCTAGATGTCGAAAAATGGCCTCTAATAGAGTGAAAACTATGCTGCGCACCGCAGCTAAAAGGAAAAGGTCAAAGGTCAAAGCTCAATCATCTGCAAAAGGTCTAAGGCAATAAACTCCCGAGAGAATCACACAAAGCGTCTTCCCCTCTTCACGCAGAAAAAATTCCCACCGTGCAATAAATTTCACGAATGCGCACGTCGTCCGCTAAGAGTTAAGAGAAGTGGAGGCTATAAACTGAACACTCACACTGTCAGGCATTCGAACAACAGTTGCTCCCGCCCAAACTTCGCCATGAACCTGGTCGAGAAGCTCTTCAGCAAATAAGAATGTCGGATGTGAAATGTAAGGGAGAGATCCGAAAGGCGGTTTTATAAAAGATTTCACTTCCGAACAATATCAAGTGTTACCACTAGAGACTAATACTGAGTGCTGAAGCATGTGTGTTCGGGCGATCGACACTGCAAGTCAATAGCTTATACGCAAGTTTAAGGATGTTGCAAATGTGTCTGACATCAATTGTGACATTGCAAGATGACCCATCCTAAGCCCTTGAGTTTGTACATTGTTGCACCTGCATACCTGTACAGTACTGTACAAATCGTCAATAACCCACAGGTAATCACGCACGCTGCGGACTACAAGGGCTCGCCACAACCGACGCTTGGCCTAAGCGATACCACCGTGGTGGTTTAGGACTACTTCACGGCGTGTAGAACGGTAGATCCACCACACAAAACATCGTTTTTTTTGCTGTTATGAACTGTACTACAGTGGGCATATGAAGTTTTATGATAGTAGGAAATGAATGGCTCCAAATTTGCATTTCTTCAGCAAAACGAAAAGTTAGGACTGTGAATTCACCTCTAGTACATGGTCTGACAACTAGAGCAACCTCATGTTTCCGTGAGCAGTGAGTTTTAGTTAAGTCATTCTCTCTACTAAAACACGCTTGCACTTATAAGAGAAAGGGTGAAGGGCAGCACTTTGCAATAGGCTGCATTCTTGAATGGCATGTAAGAGAAAGTGGTGTTACCATGGCATATATTCAACTTGCTCGGGTTACAGAATGACCTGTATGTATGGCACGCTGTTCATTTCAAAATGTCTCAGATGGTGGCTGCGTCCTGTAACTTTGTACACCACTGTGTAAAAATGTACGACGTGGTGTAAAAATATTTACACCACGCTCTGTAAAATTTCACGGCGGAGTGTTTGTCCTTCTACACGGGCTTCTGCAGTTTGATGGCTGCCGAGGGTTGCTCGGTGAGTGGAGCCTCTCCTTCTGAGAACAGTGCTCCCAGCTCAGTATGTCAAGCCAAATCAATATTAGTTTGTCTTGCGGAATGGAAGAGAGGTGTCTTTCAGTGGAGACAAGGAGCTAGTGCTGCTGCCCAGAAAGCATTCTCTCGCGTGTTGGGGGGTGGGACAATTCACAGAATCTTGAGAGTGGTCCTGTGCCTGACTGGGCTGTTTTGATGGAATTTATTGTTAAAGATAGGTTCGTTAATAAGTTGACATAACCATTTCCTAATGGCATGTACAGTCACTCAAACTACTGCTCATCTTCCCCAGAGTGCCCAACTTAAATTTTGTGGTATTACGTGGATGCATGTGGGTTACAGTAGTTGTCTTTTATGTGTGTCAGTCAATCTTTTCTTTTTATTTTGGTACAGCATTCTGTACTACTGAAAAATGGTTGGCCAATATTTTCACATGCATGTTCTTACCTGCAGGTAATGTACTCTGATCTGGCTGTTAGCCTTGTTGTTCTCTGAATGTCGCAGACGCAACACACTGAATGCATGTTCATGCCAACGCCACCTAACAGTGCAACAGTCCAACAGAACATTTAAATAGATGTCTCCCCTTCAGCTTCTTACGTACCTTCAGCAAAGGTAAGATTGCCTTTCACCTCTGCACATACTAATATTACTTACATATTTAGCTAAACCATCGTGGTGGATGCCATAATTGGGGCCAGCAACAGAGAATGGCCGTGGACTAGCAACCTCAATGCAGTATTAATTAGATCAGTAATGCGAATTGCCGACCGTATTCTAGCCCTGGACACATGATATCCGCAGAGTGGATTCGCGCAATCACAAGAGACTCTCCAATCGCTGCAAATTCCTCTCTCACTTGACAAACAAAGCTGCGTTGCTCATTCTTATCCATAGACCTCAAAATATCTGAATCTTCAATACCCACCTCCCTCCGCCTCCGAGTCCAGGAGAAGTTCAATGAATGTAGGTAAAGCAACTGCTCCAGCGAAACTAAAACTCTGGGACGTCCCCTGCCATCTACAACTCTAGGAACACGATACCCAGCTTCACTATGTGTTGCACCTAGGTTATCTTCAACAGCATCAATCCCAACCTGCCAGAGAGACTGGAGAGCTTCTTGCGACATCTATGGAACTCTGAAGCTCACAGAGATCCTCATCGCCACTTTCCAGAGAGTGGGATATGGCGGCAAGTGTTCTAATTACAATTTGAATTCTCTTCACCACATATTTGTCGAATTTAGGAGAAGAAGAGCGATATCTGCCACCCGATTCTTTCTATTTCAAGGAATAAATCCTCCCAACCCCACAGAGAAACGGTGCTTTCCTCGCTGCTGTCCTCCACCATCCTGTTAGATCAGAAGTCAAAGTTGAGCTGCATTCGACGCAGGTGCAGAGAGGTTGAAGCGGTATGGCGACTACTCATCTCCTCGCCCACACCTGTGGTCACAACCACCACCCCTGCTTTGAGGTGCTACTCTGCATCATCCCGAGCACCTCCGCCTCACTTAAGCCGGGTCTGCATCGGAGGCATTTCGCAAGATACCGAGAAGGTACGATGTGTTTGTGGGGCTAACAGTACTGCTGGGAAGCCGGTAGTTCAGTATGGGTTCTGGTCCCTCTCAGTTTTCCTGTCATCTCTGCTGCGCAGTGACTTCCAAAGGGAAGAAAGGTGCTAACCCAAGCAAAAACATGATAGTGCGTATTCCCAGGCATAATTTTTGTCAGCATTACCAACACAAAGGCTAACTTCATCCGCAACTGACCCATCTATAAGTGCCAGCCAGAGAGGCTTGGGTTCCCCGCACAGCGGCCTCCCTCCCCAGTTGACCAACCATTAATTACACTACCCCCTGAGCTTCAGTTAGCTGTCAACCTCTAAGCTGCTCGTCCCAGTCTGCACAACCTACCTGCAAACCCATCTGCAGCCTTGTCGCTATTACAAATGCACTATGAACAATCCATATCTCCCTCCGGATCAACTGCTAAGAATGGCAGGAACTTCTGCGAAGATCACACATGTGCTTAAACCACTCAGCCACACCCACTAATTACAACCCAATTAAGCGCATGCGCTAAAACATCAACATACACTAAATACTGGTGTACCGTTCTAAACTATTGCGCGTGCGCTTGTCCATTCTAAATAGTGCACACTCCGAGAAGGACGACCTCCGGGACTGGCAGAGGATAGAAGCGCAGGGAATGGTGAAATAACAAGATCTAGACAGGATACAAAGACCAAAAAAATAATGAAAAGGTGGATATCCGGAAGGGTGAGGGTATAAATCGGATAAATCTAAGGGAATATAGCTACACAAACGTGGAGAAATGTTTGTACAAGGACAATATGAAAAGGAGACATTTACTCTGTTCATAGTTCTCACACAGGGTATATACTGCTGAGCTATGTTTGTCATTACGTTATGCAGTGCATCTCTAGCAGTCTGCCCAAACTTCTCACTCCATAGGAACTCATCCAAATAGCTTGGGAGTTGGTGGGCATGGCATCCTCGCATGCGCTTCAGTTTGGTCTTCACACGACACCAATAACTCTCCACATGTTGCGTATGGACGCCTGTCACCGGCTCTACGAAGTTGAGGGAGTGGTTTACCACACTATGTGCAGCAACATTCGTCTTGTACCACTTCCATGTAGCCCAACGCCAGTGTGTGGGACGTATCCACCAGCCCAAACACCTACACCTCTCTAGTTGCTGCTCTGCCACGATGGTGCTACAGTGTCTTTATAGTGAATCATGCTTAATTTTACATTTTTTCTTACTTTTGGTTTGTGGCGAAAGAGGTTTTCGTGTATCTCGACCACAGTCTGCTGGCCTGCGAGTATTATTGGTGGACCATTCAAGAGGGCCTGGGAGCAAACTTCCCGCAGCCATTGGTAGATGTAAATGGCTGTATGCTCCCCAACTTCAGCCTCTTTGCAGGCATCTGTGACTGGATATTGCCTGACCCACATGTACATCCGTATCACCCACTTCTGCAGTGGGAGTCGTGATTTCTAAAAAAAGCTATCTTTTCTGGTGCTCTTTCTTGTATAGCATTGCGGGCAATACCAGCTAACCCCATCTGACACATCTTCCCACGGCCGCTCAATCATCGGAGTATTTGGACACCTGCATGCATTGCAATTTCTTCATGATTTACATGCTGTAAATGTCTGTGCAATCCATTGTGGTTGCCAGCAACTTATGTTGTCGAAGATAGGCAATGATTCGTGGTGTCCCACCAAATATAATCTGGCCAAGCTGGAGAAGAGACATAGTTTGCAGATATTGAAGAGGCGAAGGTTTCCCGCGAGCGGGCATTATTATCCAATCCATGTGCAGCAGTGTAGATGAAAAACCGTTGCAAAAGGTGGGAAGGGCTCGTTGCGTTGCTGCAGGAGGACACATGCGCACAGAATTCGTGGTAAAATGGACAAGCGAACACGCGATAGGTTACAGCGATACACCAGTATTTCGTGTATGTTGATGTTTTAGCGCGTACGCTTAATTGGGTTGTAATAATTGGGTTTGGCTGAGTGGTTTAAGCGCATGCACGACCTTCCGAGAAGTTCCTGCCGTTCTTAGCTGTTGATCCCCTCGTCCTCCACTTCTATTGGATCAGTATCAACCCCAACCTCATCTGAATTATCTCCAGCAGGCAATTCTCAGCTGCAATCTCCTTCTATGTCAGCTGCCACCATTGCTGACTCTTCCCAGCCACTCCTATCTATATTCTATCAAGGCCTCATCGTCCCCGTCCCCAAGCGGAGGAATTCTGATCTGTCAAACCCCTCCAACTTCAGAGGCATAACCCTTTTATCAGCCATCGGTAAAGTTTTTGAGAAACACATCCTGACTCGTGTCTCCACTCAATAGGCACTGATCCACCCACTAAAAGGTGGTTTTAAGCCCAGAATGACATACTGCATTCGTCCTCCAGGAGGCTATCCGCTTGTTACGTGATCAGAAGGAAGCTTATGTGGAGTTCGTAGATGAGAAGAAGGCATTTTATACAGTGTGGCACAATGGTCTGCTCCTAAAGCCACCTAAGTTCGAGTTTCCCAAGTATTTATGGATGATAGTTCACAACTGGTACCACTGCATAGTCGTAATCGGGGAACCTCCAGCTTCTCGTGCGAAGAACCGCCATCTACGGTAGTGGTTTGTCTCTGGTGAGAAGATCCATGAGAAAGGCAGCCAGCACCATCTTGGGATTCTCCGTACAGTCTCTCCATCGTCATCTGCATGCACCTCTGAGCACTGCAGTGCTGGGAGGAGTGCTTTTTTTCAGCTGCAATGCAGTGGGTTCTAGGTTTGGCTGTCTGCACCCTGTCACAACGCAAAGGCTATAAAAGATCTTCTACCCGCCAATCCTACAGTACGGAAGCGAATTATGGCACATAACAAAAACCGAACTCCTGATGTTAGAGCGTGTCCACCGAAAAATTCTGATCACTATCGTCCGCCTCCCAATAGCCTGCAACACCAAAGCTCTCCTTCACATCATGGGCTCCCTCAGCATCCCTCTCCTCTGACTCTCCGCACTATCAGCTGTGTCTAAGCAGCATTATCCCACATCTCCAGTCCCTAGTACAAGAGTATGGTCTACCACCAATGGAGATCATCACTGGAAAAGAAGGATGGCAGATCTTACTCTGAGTTTGTTGAAGACTGTAACCACCTCCCTCTTGCCCAGTGTTCCACTCTTAAGCTAGGGAGACCAATCCCCCATCTCACAATCTGCAGAGGCTTCCAGCGTACAACCAAGTGCAACAACACTCGGATCCGTCTCCTAGTAAATTGCTACGGGCTGGAAGCAGAGGTCTCCAGATTCAGCAACAGCTCGCCCGCCGACAGCTCGTCCAAACTCTGTGGAACTGGCTACACTTCATCTCCCTGTGCCCTGCCCTTTCATCAGCACGCGACAGCTCCGCCCAATATCTAGGCACCATCGCTCTGCTTTTGGGCACTGATGCAGTGAAGCTTGCAGAGTCCTAGTGGTTGACTGGATCGATGACCCCGCTCAGCAGAGGAAGATTACTGGTTCGTTTACGATCTCCATTGAGCGCAAGGTTCCTCTGGCTGCCACCCAACTTTTGCCCCCCCAATAAGCTACTCCCTTTCAGTGGAGGCTACAAAAGAAAAGAAAGTCTCGTTCCCAGATCACAGACCTTACGTCAAACGTCTTGGAACTAATACCAGGCATAATTTTACAGAGCGTGGTGTAAATATTTTTACACCACGTTGACATTTTTACACGGCGGTGTATAAAGTTACAGGATGCAGCCACCATCTCAGAGTTTGAAACGAATGCGTGCCATAATTATGTCCTTATTCACAGCCATCTCTCTCAGTCTGTCTACTGTTGACAACTACATACATATACTGCTGTGATAAGTGTGCAATAAAGGGCATTATAAAAACTTTGTGGAATCTCGTTGGTCAGAGTCTTATGGCCAGAAGTCATCACACAAACACATTATACAATAGCCTTTCTTGTAGTAAATGGGGTTGTACATGAGTGGTCAATTGGTGCTCATGAAAAAAGGGCATTTTAAAAGCTTTTGTGGAATATAATTTCTCAGAGTTTTATCAGTTAAAGTTATCACACAAACACCTTACATGACAGCTTTGCTTGTATGCAGTGTACAGGTCGTACACAAGTGGCCAGTTTCGACGGGGCACAAGGGTATGAACGAATCAAATGCGACCCCGTCCTTCGTATGTATGCATGGATCAAACACTGAATGTTAGGTGTTTTGTCAACAGTAAAACTAAAAACCTTTGTTAACTATGACAGTGTAGAACTAGGAATTGCTGTATGCATATACCTGTAGATAGTGTACTCGACCATCCGCTCTGATTTCAAACTGAAACTTTGCAGAATCTTCTGCCGAGTATGAAAACACTGCATTGCTGATGTTGATACAGCTGCAATGGAAAAGGGGCACTTAATTAAACAAGTACAACATCCAGGGATCCCAGGCATAGTGACAGGGAGTCTATAACACAAAACACTGAGCTACAATTCTCTCACGAAAAAAGCATATCTCCCATTTTCTCCATGTGTGGTTTGTATTTTTTGCTAGTTCTCATTAGCCCTTAGCAGCAAAAACGTGCTACAGTGCTTCGACTGTCTGTGTGTTTGTCCATGTATCTAAGAAAGCGGCCTATAAGCGATACCAGCTTCAAAGCTACAAGGGAACGAAAAGTATACAAGGAATGTGCATGCGTGTGATGCTAATTGAATGATGAAAAGCACTAAAGTGCAAACCCTCGGCGAACTGCGCATGCATGGTACCGCTAATTCATGGGTTGGGCTGTAATAGTATGCATTTACTTGTGGTCTCCCGCTAGTAGCTCACGGAGAGTCTGACATGGGCTAGCTACAGTAGTAGATAGCATGCGGGAGTCGATACACATCGTTTGTTGCGACTTCTTGTGCCTTCAACATCTACAGAACAAGCGGACCCGGTCGAGGTAAGCCTCTGCTAATTAGCATATTGGCTTTGTTCACTTGGTTTTCACGCCATAATTTCTGAACGCGGCACTTTTAACGAAAATCACCATTTTAAAATGTGCGTGGTGGCAGAAGGTAAGTCTGACAGACGGACGGACAGACCAAGTACTATAACCCTCGCTGCGCATGCGTGCCGAGGGTTAATTAAAAGCACTAATGTGCAAACCATCGGCGCAAGGTATATGGGCGGTACTCCTAACTGATGGGTTGGGCCAAGAGTACTATGCGCTTACTCGTCTCCACGGTAGCTTGCAGAGAGGCTGACATGGGCTAGCTACGCTAGATAGCATGTGGTCGATACACGCCATTACTTGTGACATATGCACCCTCAGGGAGTCGGGCGGGTAAAACAGCAACACCACTCCAAAAGGTGTAATAAAATGTTTATTACCGTTGATTGGTCGTTGCTGGGGAAACCGCGCACGAAAATGGCGCATCCACCCAAATAAGGCGATGCGCGTGAACCTGTGCATGCATAACGTGCCGTTCTATCGTACGCCGCTTATCCAGGCAAACACGATCGACGCTGACAGATCGAGGGAGCGAATGGCAGAGGCTTTCCGTTTGGAAGTCGAGGGTTAGGATTCTGAGACGTCGCGGCAAGACTAGTCCGCGTCCGAGAGTAGCGCTCCTGGGGACGGGACGTCACCATCTAAAAGGCGTAGGCTCTCTCTGACAAGGAAGAGGGCTACGTGCACTACTTCCGCAGCTACAGAGAGGTTTGAATTTTTAGATGATGCAAAGAGCGAGGCTCTCAGCAAGAAGTTTGTGCCTACGCCTTTTCGATGCCAACGGCCCGTCCCCAGGAGCGCTACTCTCGGACGCGGAGCCTTGCAGCGACGTCTCAGAATCCCAACCCTCGACTTCCAAACGGAAAGCCTCTGCCATTCACTCCCTCAATCCTCCCTCGATCTGTCAGCGTCGACATAAGAACATTGATACCCAACCCTAACCACAGTGGATATTCACACCATTCCTTAGTTATTTACCCTAACCACAGTGGATATTCTCACCTTCTCACCCTCTTGGGTGGGTAGCTGATTTATTGTGCTAAAATAAACATAGCAACGACCTAGCAACAGGTAATAATTGTAGCATAAGATACAGCAGCCACGGAACCTTCTACATACCAAAACTTGCTTTGAAAAAAATAGCTTCATTGCTCCCTAACATCATTGCAGAAAAATATAACTGCAGCCAAGCCCACCCATGGATTTGCGCAAAATGCACACAGGAGGGGGTAACACTAAGTTACTGACAAATTTAGGATTGTCATTTATTCGGCAAAATCAGCAAACTTGCAGTGCTGGAAACTGCAGCGGTTCCTACTCGGGGCATTGAAGAGGGGGAAAATCCCCTGTGGAGTGTACATGCCTCGTCCACCAGCTGGATCATATGCCATGTCAGGATGAACTGCAGAAGAATGCACCAGCATGCCTACCCAGCGAGAATAGTGCCATAGCACAATGGGTTGATGTTTGTCTTTGTCTTGTATTGAAGATTTTAACCCCTACCAGCTGAGTTGCCCTGGTAGACAGCGTGTTAAATCCCACCCAGGGCAGCTTTTCTTCTTTTCATTGAAAAGAGCTGTCCTCGGTGTAGTTGCCTTGTTTGCTCTGCCTTAACCTTGCTAACTCGTTGTTGTTACATACTAGCACCCGCCGAGGGCACTACTTTACAGTGTGCTGTTCACGTTAAGCACACTCTGCACATAGCTTCACAGCAACCCCTCCCCCAAGAACTGAGATTGAACAGGGACGTGCTGACCACCGACCAGTTCAGGTCATTTGTCACTTCTGCCCTGTGCCTTAATGCTCTGCCATAAAGAACCCAGGCTGTTCATCTTCTTCTTCAGATTCAACACCCACAACTCAAAAAAATAAATAACATAAAGTAATGAAATTTTGAGAGAATATAGATATCCATCACCCGAAGAGACTGGTTATACTTATTTCTTTTGCGAACAACATTGTTTACTGTAAATAGCCCCAGGCAATGCAATATAATGGGATCACATGCGTCAGTATAACTCACAAAATGGTAAGAGCTATGTGAACGAAACTTTGTAGACATAATGTATCCAATCACAAATATCACAACTATAACAATATATGTTTGTAAACAACAATAGCCTCAGGCACTTTTTACTTCTTCACTCCTCAAACTCTCCAATGGTAGCACACATAGAGATGAAACTTGGTAAGTATGCCTATTATATCATTTCCATCATGATTACATGTTTCCATGACAACCACATATTGTTCGAAAAGGCCTCAGGCAATCTTTAATTACTTCTTCACTCCTTAAACTTGCTAACTGTAGCACGCATGAAGATGGAACTTGGTACGCATGTGTGTAACATCGTCTCCATGACAACCACAACAACAAATAGTCTCAGGCACTTTTCTTTAAAATTACTTCTTAACTCCTCAAACATGCTAACTGTAGCACGCATGGAGGTGAAACTTGGTACGCATGTGTCTAACATCATTTCCATGACGACCACAACAACAAATAGCCACAGGCACTTTTCTTTAAAATTATTTCTTTACTCCTCAAACTTGCTAACTGCAGCACACATGGAGATGAAACGTGGTATGCATATCATTTCCATGACAACAACAGGCATTTTTTCTCTATTATTAATTTTTTTATAGGGGCTTGGCCCCTTCCACAGAGATAATACGTCGTAGTATATAAAAAATGAATGGAGACAAGTAAATTAAAAATCCTGCGAATTAAAAAAAGAGGCATATAGGGATGGTATAAAAATAAAGGGAGACAAGATAGAGATGGGATACATGAAGCATGGTTAATGAACAGATTTGAGTACAATGACACCCCCAACCCCATCACACAATCCCTATATTGTTGCCTAGGTGAAGTATTAAACATTCACTATTACAATACCCAGAACTTACAATACACTACTGAGTAACCAACACCTTTATAGAGTCCAAGTGGAGTTTAATTAAAGGGAATGTGGCAGTAAAAATGTTACTAAAAACAACAGGGACACGGTGAAAGAATGCTTGCTTTTAGCCCCTATAAGAGTAGCACACCAGGCAACAATATAGGGATTGTGTGATGGGGTTGGGGGTGTCAGCGTACTCAAATCTATTCATTAACCATGCTTCATGTATCCCATCCCTATCTTGTCTCCCTTTCTTTTTATACCATCCCTATATGCCTCTTTTTTAAATTCGCAGGATTTTTAATTCGCTTGTCATAATAGGGACGGCAAAGGTTGTCCTGCATTATGTCCATACATTTGAGATTTTCATGTTTCACTTTCTATTTTTTGACACATCAGACTAATTTGTATCGTCACAAAGAGCACGTATCCAAGAAATAGCTTAAATTGCATAATCGGTACTTGATTTATTCCAAAAAGTCACTGTTCAATTTTCTTGTTGTTGTTGTTCAGCGAATCTCAAAAACCAGGTAAGATATGGAGATCAAACTTTGCACAAAGAGTGGAATCCATGACAGGTCATGCAAGAGCATTTTTATTTATTCGTAAAAAAATTATGTTTACCAACAAATAGCCCCAGGCAATACATTATGATAGAGACAAATAAAGTGCGCTAACTGGGTAAAGCTAATACCCAGAGTGATAAAACTTTGTACACATATACAACCCATCATTAGTATCAAAATGTATTTGTAAACAACAACAAACAGCCTCAGGCAATAAAAACTTGTAAAATGTGTTTGTGCCTATAACTTGCTTATGGTGGGTCCTTTAACAATGAAACTTGGTACACTGATGTACCATGATGAGAGTTGATTGAAACAGAAAGTACAAGTTTGTAAACAACAACAAAGAGCCTCAGGCAATTAAAACTTGTAAACTATATTATTGCCTATAACTTGCTTATGGTGGGACCTCTAACAATGAAAATTGGTACACTGATGTTCCATGAGAAGAGTTCATCGAAACAGAAATTACAAGTTTGTAAACAACAACAAACAGCCTCAGGCAATAAATACTTGTAAATGATGTTTGTGCCTCTAACATGCTTATTTTGGGTCATCTAACAATAAAACTTTGACACTGATTTACTATGATAAGAGTTCATTGAAACATGAATTACAAGTTTGTGTAAACAACAACAAACAGCCTCAGGCAATTAAGTGCTGTTTTTCTTATAACTTTGTACACTTATTTACTTTGGAAGTGAAATATAAATATAGATGACAACTAACAGTCCGAGGCAATAAATACATGTTACTTTTATAGAGACATTATGCCCCAATGCATGTGCATGCCGTAAAAAAAGGAAAGGAGACAAAAAAAAAATATTTCTGCGAATTAAAAAAAGTGTGGAATATAGGGATGCCATAAAAAGCAAGGAGACAAGACAGGGATGACCTGGGCATGTGATGCAGTAGTACAATGGGATGATTGTTAAACTGACATTTCTTGCTCATGTAAATTTTACTCCACACAAGCCCTATAATATATTGTCGCAAAGCACGAGTGATCTCTATCGTATGATGTGCAGCTATGACTCGTTTCCTATGCACGTAAGAATGGTAGCAAATGCCCTCTGACAGGTCCTCAGTTTTGAATCGTGACTGTGTTTACTTCAATGTTCGCTCAACTAACCAGTTTTACAATGCTGATTTCCCTACAGAATTCGTTTGCCAGTCTTCACACTACACTATTCAAAATTCATGTCATGAGTAAGAGTGGCGACAATATAGGGCTTGTGTGGAGTAAAATTTACATGAGCAAGAAATGTCAGTTTGAAGATGTAACAATCATCCTATTGTACTACTGCATCACATGCCCATGTCATCCCTGTCTTGTCTCCTTGCTTTTTATGGCATCCCAATATTCCACACTTTTTTTAATTCGCAGAATTTTTTATTTACTTATACAATACGTATATATGTGCTGATTATGTACGTATATTGGCATTTTCGATTATTTAAGCCGAATCTTTTGAAATGAGTCGTTTCCAGAAAACACCTTTTTATTGTGGAGGCTGTGGTAGTTCTGAAGCCATTGGTATCACTCTTAGATTGCTTCCTAGCCTGTTGTTTCAGAAAAAGCGTGGAAACAAACCAAGTACTGTAACCTTTGCTATCCATGCGCGCTGAGGGTTGACAGTTACTCTTTGTTTTCTAAATGCGGTCCACTTGCCCAAAATGTCTTACATTCTTCTAGCTTTTATACAATCCACTGAGGCACAAACGTAGCGTCAATGTGGTCCCTCTCCCACCCCGAATTAAGCTTCAATATCCCACCTATACAGGTTTAGCCTTAACTCACTCACGATTAAATTAATCAAATGTTCACTGACACAAAACAAATCACCACAAAGGCATACCCTTGAGGAGTGAAGTCAGCCTGGCTATTGTAGTAAAAAAGACAGCATCGGTGGTCCTCGAAGACAAACCTTTGAAAAATTGCATAATAGCATATGTGAAGTGTATATACACATGCAGAAACCACACCGAATGTCATGTTTTGGCCTGAGACAGTATCTTGGTGTTTTTCACCTGATGTATCTTAAAGTATAGCAACATAGTTGTAGATAAAAGTGCTTATTGCATCCACTGTCACATACTCCAGCATAATCAGTTAGCAGGAGCGAGCTAAAAAGACAACCTACGTTACTCATGATAGCAGGCTGATTTGTTTATTATGTGACCTGTGAATAACTTTGACATTGCATGCATGCTTCTTCTCTGCTTCAGCAAGGTGAGCACTCATCCCAGAATGACTTCTAAACTCATGTTAGACTAGCTGAGCATATGCTCTTCTAACACTGCTTTTGCTGTACTTTCTCTGTTATTCGCACACTGTGTGTATTTCCCCATGCCTGCTGTACTAACACGGATGCTATAATACTCATTAGCAGTATACGCTTCACAAACACAGTTTGATGTTCGCTGCCTAGTACTACTTGTTATTCACAAAACATACCATCTACTCTTCCATGTCTTTATCGGCCCTCTGGTAGCTTTACTCAGGTGGCCGCAGAGTTGCTGAGGTTTCTAGCAAAGAAGGTACACATGGACACAAAAGAAACTTTGTCAACCACAAAACATCACGATTAAGATTAGAGGCATAAACCATTGAAAAGCACTAAAGCACAAACCCTCAGAGCACTAAAAGTATGTATGTGTGAGAATATGCCAATACGCATACACATCCAATTATTGCCTGGATAGGCCATGCGGTCGATTTATGCATGGCATCTCACACCAGCTGCATGTATAGGTACATAGGCATTATAGGTTATGCGAGACTCAATACTGTTGTAATGAAAAAGCACTGAAGTGCAAACCCTCAGCGAACTGCACTTGCGCGATACCGCTAATTAATGGGCTGGGCCATAGTATGCATTTACTCGTGGTCTCCCGCTTGTAGCACACGGAGAGTCTGACACGGGCTAGCTACAGTAGTAGATAGCATGTGGGAGTCGATACACGCCCTTCGTTGTGACATCTTGTGCCTCCAAGGTACGCAAATCAAGCACATATTGTCGAGGTAAGCCCGTGCTAATTTGCATATTGGCTTGTTCACTTCATTTTCACTCCATAACTTTTGAACGGAGTGTTTGTACGAAAATCGCCAGTTTTAAAATCAAGCAAATGTAGCGCCGAACCCGTTGGTGTAGAGTTTTGGTGATCTTGATGCGTCTAGTGGCAGAAAACGTGAACGGACACACAGACAGACAAACCAAGTACTGCAACCCTCGCTGCGCATGCGTGCCGAGGGTTAATGAAAAGCACTAAAGTGCAAAACCCTCGGCGGCATGGAACCACGTATGTGGTTTGTGGTTTGGGCTATGTGTCACATGCGTGGTTC
Organism: Geodia barretti; assembly: GCA_030341885.1. Taxonomy (NCBI): domain Eukaryota; kingdom Metazoa; phylum Porifera; class Demospongiae; order Tetractinellida; family Geodiidae; genus Geodia; species Geodia barretti. The sequence goes on from CASHTH010001697.1 coordinate 63,666, forward strand.
CACGCCACCGAGTACTGTTGTGCCACACTGCAGACATCTTCAGGCGTCTATCGCGCTCTCCATCGGTCAGTCCCCTCAGCCTACAACGCTCGGAATGTAGACGAGTGCTGATTGCCAGCTCAAATAAGAATTTGCACCAGAAACGACAAGAAATATCCTCGAGCGCTGCCCTCAAACCATGGCCACTCAACGGTGCCATTTACGGCGAAAAACACGTGATCATTGTGCGCAACCCGCCAGTGTAACACACGCATGCGTTTATTTCTCGCTTCCTAGAAGTAAGCGAATACTAATTAGCACATTGGCTTGTTAATTTGCTTTTCACGCCATAACTTTTGAACGCCGTAGTTATACGAAAATCGTCTTTTTTAAAATGAATACAGTGTAGCGATGAACCTGTTGGTATCGCTCTTTCGTTGTCTCGTTGTGTGTCGTTGCGGTAACAGACAGACAGACAAACTTACCGACCAAGTACAGTAACCCTCGCAGTGCATGCGCGCTGAGGGTTAACAATGATTCTGGTTGAGGTCAGCCAGTGCTAATCAGTATAGTTTAGCTTATTCATTTGTTTCTAATGCCACACCTTTGTACTAGGAATTATGTAGGTATAAATCACACTGGCGTAATTCAAGCCTGTTAGTATCACTCTTTGGCCAGCTTGTTGACAGACAAAATGGTAGCAGAGAGGGAGAAAAACACTCACTAACCTTTGTTGTACACATGCACAGCGGAGATGATGTGCCATTCAAAAGGACTGACTTATGCCTCCTTTCCAGAAAAGTGGGAAGATGGCATGCCACACAGTCGCGCACTGAAAATGTCAGTTTCTCACTATAAACACCAGTTAGGTCTTCTTGGAACAACGCTGGATTGGCTACGAGGAACATTGTGCCTCCTCTGGTGCCGTGGAACAGGCAATTTTTAGGTAAGCAGGTTAACAGAGTTGCTTACTTCACTGGTTTGCGCCGTATCTCTTGAAAGCAGTCGTTTAAGGAAATTACTTTCTACCAAGTGAAACACACCTTGTGCTCATGTTTGGGCTTATGTGCAAAGCAGTTACGAATATTTCACGGAATACTTGAATGAGCAAAGAGATGGTGTCAAGCTATTTTGTCTCTTCAAATAAAAATGGCATGGGAACGAGGCAAGCAAAACACATTTAATGTAAACAAGCGTTCTGCTCAAGCAAAATAACAAAACGTAAAAAGTACAGACGTGTAGTAATAACGGCACAGAGGTGTAAACCTTTGGGAATGTGCAGTTGGTGCATTATAGCACATGTACATGTCAATAAATACCCACAGCCCCATTAGAGATGGATCCAGGGTATGTAGTTGCATCATAAGTAATACTGCAATAAACCTCTTCAGCTAACCAACAGCCAGCCAGTAAAACTTGCACATTGGTCACTACTTGCCTTCTACAAAACTTTTAAGGCAGTACGTTCTATTTTAATCTTGCCATTATACAGCATTAAAGCTATACTGTGTTAGTTGCCACCAAGGCACAGCGAGTGTACAAGTAGTAGCCAGCGAATGCAGCTAATTTTTGGCAAGCAGGAGCGAGCCCAAAACGGCATCTCAGGTGTTGATCTGAACACCATGCATGAAACAGTTAAGTGAGGCGTGTACGGATGTGTGATTCTAAAATGAAAAGCACTAAAGTGCAAACCCTCGGCGAACTGCGCATGCACAGTACCTCTAATGGATAGGCTGGGCTATTGGCGTTTACTTGCGGCCTCCCGCTAGTACGTAGCTCACGGAGAGTCTGACACGGGCTAGCTACGGTAGTAGATAGCATGCGGGAGGTGATACACATCCTTCGCTATGGCTTCTTGTGCCTCCAAGGTACACAGAGCAAGCGGATCAGGTCGAGGTGAGCCAGTTTACTGCGTTGATCGCGTCTAATATATGCATGCGCACCGCTTATTGATAGGTTGGGCCATGCAACGCGGTCCGTGACCGTGCCCGTTTGTCGCTGTCGAACACAGTCATTTCAGCAAAATCGCCATTATATTTTTCTAGCCCATGTACCGCTAAAGCTGTTGGTATCGCTCATAAGCCACCTCAGACAGACAGACACACAGAACGACTACCGTAACCCTTGCTGCGCATGCTCACCGAGGGTTAACAATGAGAATGGAAAGCAGAGAGATAATTATGCTTCACACTGTCAGTTAGTACTCCTCTCCATTATCCTTGGTGACAAACACGTAGCACAACCTACAAATGGACAGCACACTTCGTGCCAGGATGCACGCACACGTGCAGCACAATTTCAAACCTGTTTGGCATATATTAATTACGTAAAACACCACAGTGGGTTAAAACGCTGTGAACATTTTTGGTTCTATGGCAGCAATGGGGAAGAATTTACAGTTTATATTGGTAGACTAGAGTGGACACGTAATGCTTAAGGATGCTCCTGAGTCTTGCCTATATCTGTGAGGCAACTTGAGGAGGCCAACTGAAAGTCTTCATAAATATTTGATGGCTACACCTGCTAACCTGGAAAATTGACAGACCACCCCATTAGCAAACTAAACTGCAAAATTAAAGCAAATGCTCATCGACACCTGTTCACAGCAAAGTCACATTTCATCGACTTAAAGTCAACTTATGTAAATACTACTACCACACGATGTTGAATATGTAAGTAGTACTTAGAACATGTGCCATCCTGTAGGAGAAAGTGCACAAGTTAACTCACAGATACAGGTTATCTTTTGTCAGGTAGTTATGGCCATACAATAGAATGGGAACTGGTAACACAGAGACATACTCACTCACACTAGCTCTAAACCCTTTTGTGAAGTGTAACAGAAAAGGGGTGTACTTTCCTAGTACAAACAAACGGTCATAGTGTGGAGTCTGCGTACTACATGCATTCTTTAGGCAAGTGCTATTCGCACCTTACTTTGCTTGCCACCCGGATGGATCATGATCAGAGCCGGACCTTGTCTAAGGCTAGGACTAGGGCATCAATTGGTTGAGTTTGTCAATGCTCTAGCCCTAGCCCCAGACGAGGTCCGGCTCCGATCATGATCCATCTGGGCAGCAAGCATCCTAAAGGTCCGGGTCCTAGCCTATTACACTAGTCCTAGGTGGTAACCGAAAAAATTCAGGAATGTGACAAAAGAATGCAGTACATGGTCCCCACTATGACCCAACAACCTCCATTTACAACCCCGTGTTCTGCTGATTTAGATGTAGTCCAAGGCCCACCACCTACATCCTCTCAACGACAACGTGCTCGGTCCTTACCAAGACAGGATCTGGAGGTATGAGACGGGCATTCTCTGCGGAAGGAGGAGATGGCGACGGAGGCTTTACCTCCTCCCACGAGTATCCTGCACTGTCCATGACCTCTAACATTTCCATCGGCTCCGCCACATCGTTCCAATCAATCCCTCCAAAGACACGGACGGTTATTGTACACCACGGAAGTTCTCAAGAAGCGGTTTGGGACGACATAAACTCTGCAGAACCGCGTTCGAAGAAATACCAAGGAGGTGGAGTTTATGCGCGTGAACCCCGCCCTGAAATCGGCTACAGAGAGAGACCCTGAAGTCAAGTCAACCCCTTCAGAATCTCAACGATGTATCACTAAGTATGGTAGTACTTAGTATATCACTAAGTACGGTAGTACTTAGTATACAAGTAAATAAAAAATTCTGCGAATTAAAAAACGGTGGAATATAGGGATGCCATAAAAAGCAAGGAGACAAGACAGGGATGACCTAGTGTATGTGATGCAGTAGTAGAATGGATGATGGTTACATCTTCAAACTTACATTGCTTGCTCGTGTAAATCTTCCTCCACACAAGCCCTATATTGTCGCAAAGCATGACTGTGTTCCCTCATAGAATGACTCATCTCTTAAGCACGTGATACACAGGTGTTGCCCTCTCTGACAGCTCCTCAGTTTTTGGGTGTGACTGCATTGTGTGCAGTCTAAGACTTCTATGTTCGCTCAACAAACGATGAGTTTTACAATGCTGTGTTCATGGCCCGCCAGAAAATCCCTTATTCTTGAGAGAGGGGACTCGACTAAAGAGTGGCGGCTAAATGCACTGTCATTAAAATCTCTTGCTAGCACGAGTGATCTCTATTGTATGATGTGCAGCTATGACTCGTTTCTTATGCACGAGTGGATCGATGTGTCTCAGCCTCACCATTGTCCTCACACTAAACAAATTCATGTTGTGAGAAAAGTGGCGACAATATAGGGCTTGTGTGGAGGAAGATTTACACGAGCAAGCAATGTAAGTTTGAAGATGTAACCATCATCGATTCTACTACTGCATCACATACACTAGGTCATCCCTGTCTTGTCTCCTTGCTTTTTGTCCCTCCTATTCCACAGTTTTTTAATTCGCAGAATTTTTTATTTACTTGTCTCCTTTCCTTTTTTTACGGCATGCACATGCATTGGGGCATAATGCCCATATAAAAAGTAACATGTATTTATTGCCTCGGTCTGTTAGTCGTCATCTACATTTTTCAAACTAGATAAGTGTACAAAGTTATAGGAAAACAGCACTTAATTGCCTGATGATGTTTGTTGTTGTTTACAAACTTGTAATTTGTGTTTCAATGAACTCTTATCATAGCAAAGCAGCATGCCAAGTTTCATTGTTAGAGGACCCACAATAAGCAAGTTACAGGCACAAACATAATTTACAAGTATTTATTGCCTGAGGCTATTTGTTGTTGTTTACTAACTTGTAATTTATGTTTCGATGAAGTCTCATCGTTGTAAATCATTGTACCAAGTTTCGTTGTTAGAGGACCCACAATATGCAACTTATAGGCACAAACATCATTTTATTGCCTGAGGCTGTTTGTTGTTGTTTACAAACTTGTAATTTCTGTTTCGGTTAACTCTTTATCATGGTGAATCAGTGTACCAAGTTTCATTGTTAGAGGACCAACCACAAGTAATTTATAGGCACAAACACTAATTACAAGTTTTTATTGCCTGAGGCTGTTTGTTGTCGTTTACAAACTTGTAATTTCTGTTTCAATCAACTCTCATCATGGTACATAAGTGTACCAACTTTCATCGTTAGAGGATCCACCATAAGCAAGTTATAGGCACAAACACATTTTACAAGATTTTATTGCCTGAGGCTGTTTGTTGTTGTGTACAAACTTGTAATGTTTACATTTTGATACTAATGATGGGTTGCATGTGTGTACAAAGTTTTATCACTCTGGGTATGGGCTTTACCCAGTTAGCACACTTTATTTGTCTCTATCATAATGTATTGCCTGGGGCTATTTGTTGTTGTTTACGAAAAAATTAAAATGGTCTTGCACGACCTGTCATGGATTCCAATATCTGTGCAAAGTTTCATATCCATATCTTACCCGGTTTTTGAGATACGCTTGTCTAAACTGAACAACAACAACAACAACAACAAGAAGAAGAAGAAGAAAATTGAAAAGTGACCTTTTTGAATAAATCAAGTACCGATTATGCGATTTAAGCTATTTCTTGAATACATGCTCTTTGTGACGATACAAATTAGTCTGATGTGTCAAAAGTTGGATCTGATTGTAACTGAAAGTGAAACATGAAAATCTCAAATGTATGGACATGATGCAGGACAACTTGTGTCATCCCTATCACTAAGTACAGTAGTCGTCCAGGCGGCCCTTCCCCATCCCCATCTTCCATGGACGACTTCATTCTGTGGGACAAACGGGAGGACTGTGACAGGTTTGGAGGATGACGATGCGCTACACGAAATGGTGTGCATGCACTCACCTCTCGGTGCTCCTGCTGCTAGTCTGCTGCCCTGCTGCTGAACTGGGGCCTGCATGCTAGCTCTATGATCCTCGCTCCACTTTTTCCGAACCGCCGCCTGGGGACACGCACGAGCACGCGCGCGTGATGCTGAGTTAGTTGCACACCCGTTGCCCTGTGGCCACGTGACGCGAGTATATAGGGCGCGGTTGATGGGCATGCGCAAAGAGACAACAAGCTCTGTGAGAGCTCAGGCATATAAAAATGAGAGGAGACAAGTAAATAAAAAATCCTGCGGATTAAAAAAAAAGTGCATATAGGGATCGTATAAAAAGAAAGGGAGACAAGATAGGGATTGTGTTTGTGGAAGCACAGAGATGCTAGCGAGGAGTTAGGACTCCCACAGGTCATTACAACAGCCCTATATCGTCGTACGGTGGGAGTACCTAGCATCATAGATGTATGATAGGGAAAGTTTTCAATCTTCTTCGTAGGGTGGGAGTGGGAGTGATGAGAGAGTCTGTAGAATATTGCTATAGGTAATGAAGTACTTACTAATTATTACCTTTGATAGATTTGTCATGCTACACTTCCATGGAGTGCGTATTTAGGTGGAAGTGTAATCAGCTGACCATAACATTGGATGTATAAGCTTATACATGGAAACATGGAAAAATTGTGTAACGCAAGAAAACAAAATTCAAGTATGCAAGGTTGGCTGATATATTCACGAGGAAGTAGTAAAGCACCGATACGACGATATAGGGCTGTTGTAATGACCTGTGGGAGTCCTAACTCCTCGCTAGCATCTCTGTGCTTCCACAAACACAATCCCTATCTTGTCTCCCTTTCTTTTTATACGATCCCTATATGCACTCTTTTTTTTATCCTCAGGATTTTTTATTTACTTGTATACTAAGTACTACCGTACTTAGTGATAGGGATGACACAGGTTGTCCTGCATTATGTCCATACATTTGAGATTTTCATGTTTCACTTTCAGTTACAATCAGATCCAACTTTTGACACATCAGACTAATTTGTATCATCACAAAGAGCATGTATCCAAGAAATGGCTAAAATCGCATAAACTTGATTTATTAGAAAAGTCACATTTACATTTTCTTCTTCTTGTTGTTGTCGTTGTTGTTGTTCAGTTTAGACAAGCGTATCTCAAAAACCGGGTAAGACATGCATATGAAACTTTGCACAGACATTGGAATCCGTGACAGGTCGTGCAAGAGCATTTTTATTTCTTCGTAAACAATTTTGTTTACATGTAAACAACAACAAATAGCCCCAGGCAATACATTATGATAGAGACAAATAAAGTGTTCTAACTCGGTAAACCTAATACCCAGTGTGATAAAACCTTGTACACACGTGCAACCCATCATTAGTATCAAAATGTAAACATTACAAGTTTGTAAACAACAACAAACAGCCTCAGGCAATAAAAACTTGTAAAATGTGTTTGTGCCTATAAATTACTCGTGGTTGGTCCTCTAACAATGAAACTTGGTACACTTATTTACCATGATGAAAGTTCATCGAAACAGAAACTACAAGTTTGTAAACAACAACAAATAGCCCCAGGCACTTTTCTTTAAATTTACTTCTTCACCCCTCAAACTTTCCAACGGTAGCATGCATAGAATGAAACTTGGTATGTATGCCTATTATATCATTCCAATGACAATTAAATGTTTCCATGACGACTGCATTTTGTTTGAAAAAGCCTCAGGCAATTTTCTTTAAAACTACTCAAACTTGCTAACTGTAGCACGCATGGATGTGAAACTTGCTGCGCATGTGTATTGCGTCGTTACCATGACGACCACAACAACAAATAGCCTCAGGCACTTTTCTTTAAAATTACTTCTTCACTCCTCAAACTCGCTAACGGTACCACACATGGAGGTGAAACTTGGTGCGCATGCGTATTACATCGTTTTCATGACAACCACGACAAATAGCCTTTTCTTTCTTCACTCCTCAAACTTGCTAACGGCTGCACACAAACTTGGTACGCATACGTATTACATCATTTCCATGACGACAGGCATTCTCTTATTAATTTTTATAGGGGGCTTGCCCCCTTCCACAGAGATAATACGTAGTAGTATATAAAAATGAGTGGAGACAAGTAAATTAAAAATCCTGCGAATTTAAATAAGAGGCATATAGGGATGGTATACAAAGAAAGGGAGACAAGATAGGGATGGGATACATGAAGCATAGTTTATGAACACATTTGAGTACGCTCACACCCTGACCCCATCACATAATCCCTACATTGTTGCCTAGGTGAAGTATTACACATTCACCATTAAAATACTCAACTTATACTACAAATGAAAAGAACTAAAAGTGCAAACCCTCGGCGGAAAATGTTCGTAGTTTTGAAAGGTAGGTGGGCTGGACCATGCGTCGTCAGTTGTCGCCTAACACAGGCTAGCCTACATCTCAGTGGGTAGCGGAGGATGGGGCTGGAATATTTGGCCGTCAGTATGTCCTGCCTTGCATTTGCTTACAACAGCGTGCAAGTGAAAGTCGGTTTCCAATTTTCAGAAATACTCAGCACTTTTATGTCTTTGCTATTAGCAGATTTATGCAAAATTTGAGCAACTGGATGAAACTTGATAGGAATGTATATAGGGCTCACAGGTTCACAAATTTGTTTCATTGTAAAAGTGTATGATTTGTGAATGCTTTTGACAATGTGGTCTACTTGCTAACTACAAACTGTGTACACGTTTTGCAAACTGTGTGGTATATGTAGCAAGAAGAACGTAAATTGTGAGGCTAATCTATGTAAAACTCTTTTTTTGTGAAAGGCACTCTTCGGCTTGTTCGTGTAGTACATTTGCTTAGAGTCGTGTTAGTTTGTGTAGGGGTGCTTGTAAAAATAGATTTTAGAACACGTATAGTCCAGTTTTAAACTGGTCTGGCCCGGTTTTAGTGTCTAACGGTATTTAAGGGAGTGCACGCTGCTTACGGACACATCAGTAATTTGCTAGACAGCATGACCAAAAGAAAGTTGGAGTATTCAGACCATAGCAAAGTTGAAGATGAGGCAGTGTCTGCTGATTTGCATGGTGTTATAACCGGTCTTTCACCACTGAAGAAATCACGTAGTGCTGGTAACCGATGGTGAAGTTTGTGACGGTACCCAAACCTTGCGGTTTGTTGGGTTTTCACCGGTCCAAAAAAAGAAGCTGGATGATTTTCTGGCAATGAAGCAGCCTGTTTTTTTTCAAGATTGTCAAATAAAAAAGTTGATTATGGATTCAAGCAAACTCGACATTGTTCTGAAGGGGTGCACAAATATTTGCTCATCTGAGAAACACTTTTCTGTTTCGCCAAATCACTACAAAGTGGTAAAACCTGTGGAGATTACTCTCTCTGGCATTGAGAAAACTGACATTCATACACTGGTGTCTGTAACTGTCAAAGTGATGATGTGCGAAAAACCAAGTACTCTTGGGTCTAAGACCAAGCAAAATGTTGTTGTGAGTGATCATACTGACAGTATCACAGTTCAGCTATGGGAAGAGCACATTGGGAGTTTGGAGGAGGGTAAAAGCTACAGCCTCCAATCTTTTCGGATCAGGGAGTATGATGGCGTGAAGTATCTTGGATTGTCTAGAGAGGGTTCAGAGATTGTTGCTGCAAAAGATGTTGTTGAGGCTGTACAGCCTATTGTTGTTGGTGACAGTAATATCGTAGAGGCCCAAAATTGTTGCTGTTTACAAACTAGAGTCTTTTAAAGTATGTGTTAGATGTCAGTCGCGTGTTGAACTTGGGTCACCTCCTCTAGGGAGGTGCATTGACTGTGGTGTTTTACAAAATTATGATTTTTGTGATGGATCTATTGTTGCTCAGGTTTTAGTATTGGTTGGTGTCAGGAGAACTGGTCACAACCATGGCACAAACAGAGCCCCCAACCGAAACAGCTTTGATGAGAGCTGAAATAGCCTCTCTTGCATTCAATCCAGACAGAGATATATATTGAAGATTTCACATAATTAACTGTTCATTAATAACTGTTCCTTTTCTTCCTGTTCTTTTTTTAGTTATTGTTGTAGCTTCATGATGTTTGCTTTTTACTTGAGAAAATTAATGTTGACAACTGGTGCTGCATGGGAGGGAGAGGAATGGAGCGTAATGACAAAGAAGCATTGCCTGAGACTATTGGCCTCGAATGTGTGCGACATTACAAGTACAGTGGAACCTCGAAGTCCAGGGGACCATAAAAAAGCGTTCATATTTCACTGTAACAGCAGCTACGTCATTCTTAATTAAGATATCTGAAAGCCAACAACCCCCTGTATGCATGCTGACATTGATGTTAACGAACAATGGGTGGAAGAAGTGATGGCTAATGATGAAGAGCTTTGCCAGTATTTAGTTGAGCAAGATGACGAGAATGTGGGTACTGAACGTGAGAAGCATGAGAGCAATGGTCCTGCAAATGTAGCTGTGAATGAACCAATGAGCATTTCTGATGATAGCAATGAGTTTTCCACAGCCTTACAACAGCTAAAAACATTAGCCCATCAGAACAGTTTTACCATTCATGATGTACTATACGATGGTGGCTGTATGTTCAGCTCTGTCTCGTATCAGCTACAGGCTAATGGTGTATGCAGTGCTAACAGCAATCAACTGAGACAAATGGTAGTAGACCATTTAGAAGCAAATGTAGCTCTATATCGTGATTTCCTGTGCCAACCTGTGTCCTCTGAGGATGATGACTGTAATGCAGACACAGAGCAGCCTACTGCTGAAGATGAGTTTATAGACAGTGTAGCTGACCCTCAATTGCAAACTGAACTTAGATGGCAGAAATATGTGAGATGTCTAAGACAGGGAGCCTGGGGTGACCACATAACTATGCAGGCAATTGCTGATATGCTCAGTGTCAAAATCAGTGTTTTATCTAGCAATCATCTCATGTTTTCAGTCACCCTGGCAGCTGCAGTGCTGAGTGTGAGATATTTGTGGGCCTTATCTTGCAGTACCATTATGTTGGTTTAGACAAACTCCCTGTTTGTGGTTACAGTGTTGAGCAAAATAGTCCTATTGTGTCAGAACAAGCCAATACCAATCCCCCAGTAGCTGATGAAAGTATAGACGATGCAACAATTGAAGAGGATGAGCATAGAAGGCAAATCAGTGGTGCCCCTATGGCCACCACGATGTATGTTGAAAATCCTGAGAGTTCTAGAGAAATCATTTGTGTAGCACCAGCTGAAGGAGAGAAACCACTCAATATAATGACAGACTCTAACTTTTAAGCCATGTCCAATCCTGAAAAGTTCCCCTTTGCTAAAGGTACATTTAGCAGTGAAAGGTCTAAAAAGCTAACCTACAGAAAAATTTTTCTATCAGAGACTGTTGGATGTTGACGGCAGATTTGCTAGAGACCTTGATTATCTGTTTGTTGCCCAGTACATTGTGGAAGCCAAACAAGTGTTAGATGATGGTAATAACTTTGCCTGGAGACAAAAGCCCTCTAGACAGTTTACTGCAGCACAAGCTAGAGATCACACTGTGTTAAGCCAGTATGTACGTAAAGACAAAGCTTATTCCTTTATGAAAAACATTCGTGGTTCCCCACCATATTACCAGCATACACTTTATGACCTACTAGCCATGATACGTCAGCTTGGCACACCAACGTGGTTTTTCACATTGTCAGCAGCAGACCTCAAGTGCCCTGATATGATCCAAACCATTGCTAGACAGTATGGTGTCTATTACACTGATGATGAGGTTGCAGCATTGTCATTTGATGAGAAGTCCAATTGGCTAAAGCGTAACCCTGTTACAAAACTACCAACACCTCAAAACACTGCCAGCAGCTCAAAGACGCACTGCAATCACCAGATCATAAACAGTTTTCCAAGAATTCTACGCAATGAACATTGCATCTCTGGAAGAAAGCTTTATTTGATAGCATGCTACCTGTATTGCCATATTTCACTCCATCACTTCAGCAACTACAACCCCCTTCCCACCGCTCGTTATAAAGGAGAGTTTTAAAAACAAATCTTCCAGCCTATTGAACAACGTACAGAATATGTGAGTGTGGTAGCTATACATAGTCACTCTAGAGTAGTGGTATGTTTCTAATATAATCATTTCACCATTTCTATCTTTTTAAATCGGTAATACCATCCCTCCAGGCTATCCGTCAAATATCTCGTACATCACAGGATTAAAGGAGAACTCTCATTTCTAGGTTGAAGGATCCCTCTGAGCTATTATCAAAGCAAGACACTCCACCCCTTCATGTTCAATGCACAATAATGCTCCTCTCATAGCTGAACTGTGTTACTGCATACTTGCAACAACATGTCATCTTGTTACTCCGATAAGTACTAATGAACTCATATCAGATACCCTTCATCCAATTTGTTCATCTTATATTCAATTTTGTAGTTACATTAGGAATTCATTAGCTCATAATTGAACGTAACGCAACTTGAATGCGAGAGTCTGGGAACACCCCCAGTTACCTCTGATGCTTCCAATGTTCCAAATGGAGGAAATATGTCTTTTTTGGCCAACAGCCTCGAGCAGTAGCTGGAGCATACCCGACTCCAAAAAATTGCAGCAATGAATTGAACATTGTCTACTACAATGCACGTAGCCTACTGCCAAAAATTGATGAATTGAGAGCTATAACTGAAACAGAATCTCCAGATGTGATTTGCATTGTTGAAACATGGCTGTCAAATGATATTTCAGACAATGAACTTGTGATCCCAGATTATCAGATTTTTAGACGTGACAGAGATCGTTGATTTATGTAATAGTGTAACTGATATTGAGTTGTTGACTGTTTCAGTTTGTCCTCCTAAATCTACTCTTAAATTTTGCGTTGCTCTGTATTACCGACCTCCCTCTGCTTCTGCTAAGTGTTTTGACTCTCTATCTAAAAATCTTTCCAATCTTAACCCTTCTTCATTCAATTATTTCGTTCTAATTGGTGACTTCAATGTAAATTATTTTTGTACTACTTCTTTCCTTTACACCCATTTAATGTACTGTCTATCTCCATTTAATCTTACTCAAGTTGTGCAATCTAGTACTCGTAACACCCCATCTGGTTCGTCTCTGATTGATTTGATTTTTATATCCTCCATGTCATTTTTGTACACATGTTCTGCTCTTCCACCTCTGGGGACCTCAGACCATAGTGGTCTTCAGCTGGCGGTAAAGGTGATGTGTTTTGAAAGGAGTCAAGGAAATAAACGTCCTTTGTGGAACTACAGCCAAGGTGACTATATGAAAGCAAGGCGTATGATTGACATTTTTGATTGGGATTCATTGTTTTCTGGTGATATCTCCGTTACTGTACAACAATGGCAAAGCCAATTTTTGCATATAATGGAACAGTGCATTCCCAGACTCTCGCATTCAAGTGCTCGTCTGCCATGGTTAACTAAAAGACTCATGAGATTAATAAAAAAGAAAAATTCCTTGTTTAGGGCTTGGAAAAAGAATGGCAGTCATACAGTTCGCAGCAAATACAAATCAGTAAGAAATAAGCTCACAAAATTGCTGAGATCTGCAAAGAAGAACTTTTTGGAAACTTGAACACAGTGGACCAAAAAACGTTTTGGAAAAGAGTCCATCAATTGACTAAGAGCTCAACCTCTATTCCTGTTCTAGTTCAGGGCAGTAAAAAAGCCTTTACTAGTAAAGAAAAGGCCGATGTTCTATCTGATACGTTTAAGAAATCTTTAAATTCTTCCATTGCTCCTCTGACATTCGCAGATCTTGATCAGTTTGCAACTGGGCTAAACTCATGCCCTGATGAATTTCTATGTACAGTCGAAGAGATTAAGCATGAAATTGAGACTCTTGATGTTAGTAAGTCCTCAGGTCCTGATGGGATATCTGCTAGAATGCTTAAACCCGTGGCTAGAAGTATCGCACCTTCGGTTGCAAAACTTATAAATCAATCCATTCAATCTGGTTGCTTCCCTGTGTTCTGGAAAATGTCTAACATTGTACCTATACCGAAGCCAGGAGATAATGCAAACCCTAAAAACTACAGACCTATCTCTCTCTTATCTATCTTAAGCAAACTGCTAGAGAAGCATGTCCAACACCTATTGATGGACCAGATAATGGAGAAAAACATAATATCTGAGTCACAGTGGGGGTTCCTTTCTGGGAGATCAACTACCTCAGCTCTGCTTTCTGTCACTGATAGCTGGCATAAACACTTAGAGGCAGGTCAGGAGGTCTGTGCCATTTTTCTAGACCTCCAAAAAGCATTCGATTCTGTTCCTCATCGTTGTCTTTTGTCAGTCCTACAGCAGATGGATGTCCACCCCATTCTACTGAGATGGATATGTAGCTACCTAACCAATCGAATCCAAAAAGTTGTGATCAATGGAGATTCCTCCTCTGACATTCATGCGATCTCTGGAGTTCCCCAGGGTTCAGTCCTGGGGCCACTACTCTTCCTGTTGTATGTAAATGGTGCTACTGATTTGGTATTTTCACCTGGGTCTAAAATTACACTCTATGCTGATGACATTCTACTCTTCAAGCCAATTAATGATGCTATGGACTTCGTGCTACTACAGAGAGATGTAAACTCCTTGTTACAGTGGTCAGCCAGTAGATCTCTAACCTTCAACCCCGAAAAATGAAAATTTATGATTGTGACAAGGAAAAGAAATACAATACATCCCCCTGCTCTGTTTCTTAATGGACAGGCTATCGCTAGAGTATTTCACTACACATACCTTGGTGTTACTTTAACATCTGATCTCTCCTGGAGTAAGCACATCCATGGTTTTTGTACCAGAGCTAAGAAAATGCTTGGTCTTCTGTACAGAACATTCTACCTTCACACATCGTCTACAAATCTTCTGCAGCTGTATATATCTCTCATTCGGCCATGTCTAGAATACGCATGCGAGGTTTGGAATCCTTATTTACTTAAAGACATTAAGAAACTTGAAAAAGTTCAGAAATTTGCTTTAAGACTCTGTGTAAAGCAATGGGACCTAGATTACACTTCTCTGTTGTTTATCTGCAATATCCCGTCACTCGACATTCGTCGTAAGTATATCAATCTTTGTACTATGTATAAAATTGTAAATCACCTGATGGATTTCCCCCCAAATGTGTTTTTACCAAGAGCCTCTTCTCTTCAGTCTACATACTGCTGTCTATTTTTACAACCTTTCTCCCGTACAAACTCGTATCTTTTCTCATTTGTGACTAATACCTGCTCACATTGGAACAAGTTAGCTACCTCTTGATATAAGATCATCTGAAACTCTCCCATCATTCAGATCATCCTTGAAGGAATGGCTAAATATTTAATCGTTAATTTTCATACACCATGTATTAGCTTTTGGCTATTGTGTATGAATATAAAATAAAAAAATAAAATAAAAAAAATAAAAAATTCCGGGGTACATTCCTCCGCCATTTTGTTCACATTTTGTATGCAGCAGGTCTGCGGAGATGTGATTTTTCCAAGTGCCGTAGTTGGCTTACTAAAGTACGTTCGCGCTGAGAATTCACCTCCAAAATCAAGAATAACTTCGGATTCCAGCACTGTATGCGGCCACGCTTGGTATTATAATGTAGCGCTTCACACTCCGGTTCGTTCAGCGCTTACCCCGTTCAAATCTGCCGTGTATGCCTTGTTGGATACCCGTAGGCAACCGACATGTATGAAGCTATAATTATAGGTACTGGGGGGTTGTATCTAAAGACTATACAGTAGCGTAGGAAGATGTTCAGACAAAGGGGGGCTCCAAAGCGCGTGCGTAAAAAGCATACGCTGCGCGCGATCGCTGTTACGCTCGCGCAAGCCCGAGAAAATATAGGGGGGCTCCAGCCCCCGGAGCCCCCACGTGTGCAAGCAGGGTTCATACATGTCATTTGCCTAGGGATATCCAACATCTACATACATTTCTCTACGGCATACACATTTCTACGGGCGAATAGTAGCTACCGCCCTCCTCATCTCAGCGCGAACGTATATACTCAGCACTTGGAAAAGTGACATCATCTCCATAGAAAACGTCAACAAAATGGCGGAGGAATTCACCCCGGAAGTTCCGTCACGTTCAATTATGAGCTAAATTTCTCAGTCCTCCAGGCATTTTAACCCACCGCCCCAGTTCTCAAATCTGGGCACCCAGTGTCCTGCTCCCATGTCATGTCATGTGTATTTTGTATGTGTTTTTTATGGGATTTGTGGATATATTGGTGGTGGTTTTTATTTATTTATTTATTTCTCTATCTATCTATCTATATATACCTATGGCTGGTATGCTATGAACTATAATTTCATGCACCTGGTAGCCTGAGCAAAGGCTTGTGGGGATTTCAAAACCACAAGTGCTGCGCTCCTGGTAGCCTTTATAAACTTGTGATGCCAAAGAGAAAAGTTGCGGTATGCTCTACTGATGAGGGCCAACAAGCCCGAAACAGCTGTCCTGAGCTCCACATCTTTTTTCTCTTGGCATCACATGGTATAATTTTCTTCATGAGTATTCCATCGTTGCCGTGACAGCCACAACAACAAATAGCCTTCTCCTTCTTCACTCCTCAAACTTGCTAATGGCAGCACATATGGAGATGAAACTTGGTACACATGCATATTACCATGATGACAACAGGTGTTTTTCTCTATTATTAATTTTATAGGGGGCTTGCCCCTTCACAGAGATATTATACGTAGTAGTATAATTTTAAAAATGAGTGGTAACAAGTAATGCGAATTTAAAAAAAGAGGCATATAGGGATGGTATAAAAAGAAAGGGAGGCAAGATAGGGATGGGATACAAGCATGCTGACACCCCCAACCCCATCACACAATCCCTATAATTATTGTTGTTGCCTAGGTGAAGTATTAAACATTCACCATCACAATACTCAGCAATTATAATAAATTATGTCATGCTACTACCAACACCGTTAGAGTCCAAGTGGAGTTTAAAGAGACTGTGGCAGTATAATTATGAAGTCCAAAAACAACGGGGGGACAGTGAAAGAATTAGTAACCTTTACCCCTTGTATAATGTCACATTCCCAATAACAGTAGCACACCAGGCAACAATATAGGGATTGTGTGATGGGGTTGGGTGTCAGCAGCGTGCTCAAATCTGTTCGTTAACCATGCTTCATGTATCCCATCCCTATCTTGTCTCCCTATCTTTTTATCCCATCCCTATATGCCTCTTTTTTTTAAATTTGCAGGATTTTTAGTTTACTTGTATGTAGTAGGAACTGGCAGGAACATCTTCAGCAACTTCAGGAACTTCAGGAATGGGAACTAGAGGAACGGCAGCAACCAGGGGAACCTGAGGAACTGCAGAAACCAGGGGAGCTAGAGGGAACAAGAGGAACTGCAGGAACTGCGTGAACCGGAGGAAATAGGAGTTAGGAAACGAGACAAAATAAATACAAGGAACAGTACAAAAAAGCCACTGTCTATCTCTGGTGGTGCATCAATTTTAGGCATATCTTCTGTCGCGGCCACATGTATGCCAACAATCTGGCACTGATTGCAGACATCGGCACTGATCTCACCAGTAGCGATATGCCCTGAAGTCAGCAGTGCTAGTCAAACATGTGAATCGGCTGCAAATCGTGCCCACAGTCGTCTCTGCGAGCGCTGCTCATAGGCAATGTCACCTTCGAGTGCTTCGTTCTGTCTCATCTTCTAAACTTTGCACATCAGACCACTGTATATAGTTCTTGCACAAGGGCCTTTTTTCTATCTTAAAGCTCTTGGGTCTCATGCTGGTTGCCTTCACACCCATTGCATATGTGCCTGTATAATATATTATGATGTCATATTTCTCAACTGTGTAGGTGTAAAGTGTGGTCACTCACACAGGCTACTCAAGAGAACTCGTAACTATACTGTGAACAATCTCGGGGATGCCTATGCAAGTCTCTGGCCTCCAACAATCACTCGGAATCATCCATATCTGCACCCTGATCCATTACATTACTTTGCTACCATCCCCCATGACTTTCAGCCTTGTCTGATCTTTGACAAATCTCTTCTAGCTACTTTTACTTCATAGTTGAGCTACATGAAGTGCCTTCCACTCCTATCATCCTCCTCTGCCAATTCTCAAAAGCTCAGTCGAAGGGCCAGATCAAACAAAGTATCACCGTCTCCGAGTTTCCCCATGAATTTGACTATCTCCCTCTCGCGCCAGCAAGTATCTTCCTCCACACGTTGGGAAACAGTTCCCTCACTGGCAGATTAGGTTTCCCCATCCTCTCCAAAAACAACTGTGGATGGAATAACTTTTACGTTCTCAGTATCTGATGTGTGTTGTTTAAAAAAACTCCTCTCCTTCTGGCACCTGCATAACCCTCATTGATTACTACTCTCCTTACCCCGATTCTTGCATTACCCTCACCCCAATTAGCTGCATTATCATCCTTACCCAGATAACGTATTCACCTGGCTAGTCCCATACTACCCCACCTATATTTTCTGCATTACATCATAATGATGCAAGGTTAAAACACATCCTGACCAAAGCCACTGCCATTCACTGCCAACTATTAAACAAAGAGAAGTCTGAAATTCAGTAAGACAAGAGAATTAGTGTGCGTAAAACAAAAAATCAATTGTGGGTTTGGTTAATGTGCTTTTGTGGCTCTATCATAAAACTTTGTCCATTGACCTTTCCCAGCACACATCACATAGGCCAGGAATATTGTTTAATGCAGCTATAGAGTCATTATAGATTTGTTTGTTCCTCCACGGGTGAAGTCTGCTGCCGTGGCAACAACAGCCCCTCCTCCCTACCCTGCATGAAAAAAGAAGGCAGACTTGGACCAAAGTAGAGCTTTGTGTTGGTGGTCAAGGCTTGGTAGCGAGCCAGCTCCATGAACTCGGGCGTGTGTTTCAGCTGGAGAGAAATAAAGTTTACATTGACTAAGGATAGAAAACCAGTCCAACGAAAAATGGAAACTTTTGGAGTATGATAAACCTTTCAGCACCTTGTTAGCTTCAGCTGTTTTCTGAGCAAGGTAGTACTCAGCATCTGCCTCAGCAAGAACCTTAGCCGTGTGGGCCTCATTCTCAATCTGTAGGATTTAACAGTTATCTTCACCTCACGGTCACTATTACATAACAATTGGAAGTACACCACACTTTTGTTTTTAGGGCTGGGGACCCAGAACAGAATTATAGCATTGGTAGACACTCTGGGATGGCAAACGAACCCTTTTGATGCCATGGCTATCTCCATCAACAAGCATAAATCATGTATAAGTATTACAACCCCCATAAAAAAAACTGTGGACTTATGGAGGCATTTATGTGTCTGTGGCTGTTAAGTGTTATCTGCACAGAAAATGCTGTGAAACTTGTCACGAGATTGACTTGCCATGCTTTCAACAAAAAACACTAAAAGCCTTATCTAGCTATGCCCAAAGACTTTATATACGTGCCTACAGTTCTCTGCGCGAGAATTTGCTTGCACCAAAGTATTTCATCATTTTTAAATATCATCTTTCAAACCTGCCATCTCCTTACTTCAACTTTTAAAGCACTGATTTTTTCACTAAACGGCTACAGATTCGCCACGCCACAGCACTGTACTCGGATTGTTTGTATAATTATATGCTGCGCGTACATTACTCTCTGCCTTTTAGAGCAGTCCATTAGCTAATGGGCTGCCTTCCCAACTCCCTGTCACTTGTAATGTGGATAGTGCAAGCACCTGAGGATGTTGGAACGGATCACATAAATCGCACAGGAATTTCAAATACTGGGTGTAAGGAATGCAGGTAACGTGCCACCAGGGTGCTGATCCTTAACATCGGCAAGTATGATAGCTCGAAATTCGAAGGGTTGCACAATAAATTTGGCAGGAAGCTGTAGAAAGGATTGTACTGTATGCTTAGCTCAGTTTTAGCTATCATGTACTGAGTGGCACAGATCGTCAAGTTTTCCACACTGTAGCTGTCGGATAGAAGGGGTACACCAGGGTTGGCTGGCTCATCATTATCCCCCATTTGAATCGGATCTACTCAAATACAAACCTTTTCCGATACCCGCATTGTTAGTAAAAATATTCATGATTTATGTGATGTGCGCTGGGAAAAGGTTGTTTCTGTCGTATATTCTCTCCAAAAGACAGGCTGCAGACTCAGCAAATATTGCACTGAGAGTCATGTTACGGTTGCATAATGTTACAAATGCTTCCAACTCTGTGCTTGCACTTTGTCAGGCAGAGGTCAACAAGTTAGTAATTTGTTTATGGTCAACCTCTGTACAACATACACAGCTAGTCATTTCCTTACTAGAAAAAAGTAGGTGTAGTTTATTATGCATCCTGCTTGTGCTTACACCTCCTGATTCATGCACATCGAGTGACCACAATAACTATAGTCATAGTTATACACAAAAATCGTCGATGGCTCGAAGACACACAAAGCTACACATGAAACCTTTCCTCTATCTTTGTTCCATTCATTGATAGGCAAAAAAATATCTGGCAAATATACACAGATGGTGTCATGTAGCTTTGTATGCCTTTTGTGTAATGACCCCCTGTTCCTTTTTTGGTGCTTTGATCAATCCCTTCTTTATTTTAAGAAATGATTTTCAACTTAAAGCACAGCAGTAAGCATACAGCACCAGAATGCACAATGCCCGATATTGTAGGCTTGTAACAATGAACTTGATTATGTAGCTAATAACTGCCTGTATTGAAACTTACATATGTTTGGCCATAAGGGCTCAGTTTACCTGTGAAATTTCCTTTTGCTTCTTTTTCTCCATGATTCTTTGATTGTACTGGATCTCTGCCACCTCTGCCACCTTCTCTGCCTCTGCAGGAGTTAATAGCAGCGGACACCATGAGTCTTTTTGCCATGAATACCTAAGGACATCACTAAAATCTATTCGCGTTCACCTGAGCCTCTGAAGTTGTTATGTAAACTGCTTATACAAGGATAACATACCTTACTTATGGCATACCTTTCTTATGGGACATACAGCTAACTTTGGGTTATACGGTTAGTGAAGGATACCTTCAGAAGCATAAAGGATTCCAATGGTGTTAGCGCTTTCACAATTGGATATAAAAAGTTATGACAAATTTTCGTGGTCTCAGGTGAAGTCAAATAGACTTTAAAATCTCCCAGCAGTGCTTTGATGCAGATCATACATCCTCACACTTCGGAAAAAATAACCAATTATGGCTTTCTTGCGCTCTGTCTCTGCCTCTTTCTCTACAACCTTCTGCTTCTGCTGAGATATCAGTAGCTTGGTCTTCTCTGCCTCCCTATGTGACCCAATGATGAAATCAGTAAAGTGGCAGAACCACAGATTTAGTAGACTATGTAACCAGGATTGGCAATGGGGGCAATATCTGTGTCAATCCTCGCACCCAGAAGTGAATACAATCACGCGTGTGCATGCGGTCTGCACAGTAGAGACGCATGTGCAAAACTACACCTAAAGCACCAACAACAACCCTTTCCCTCTGTCAGTACTGTACGTACAGTGAACAGATCGCACCTTTATATATAGAAGGTAGAATCATAAGAGAAAGAGGAATGACGGAGAATGGCACAAAATCTGGGTAAGCAATGTTACACCTGCTGCTCTTACAGACCTCAAGAGAAGAACACAAGATGGTACAAAAGTGATACTGTTGCTTTAAGCTAAAGCACAAGAAACTTGTAATGTGCAAGCCATGGCAGTAGCGCAGTACGCACCTTAATGCAACTACGGCCGTGTAGCTTTTGAACTGTTGTGGCTACAATTTTACCAAAGGCTTGTTTGTATATAGCTGCCACCTTCACGTCCAACGAAGAACCCACCAAAAACAGCCATTTTGACGGCTAAGTGCACGGTGGAAGGCAGCAACAGCTCTGCAACAATTACATAGGTGTATTTTACTCGACCATACCACAAAACTCAGACAGTTGCTTTCTTTCCTGGTTGCAGCAAGAGACAACAGCGGCAACGGCTTCAGACGTTTTCAAGATTTGTTAAGTCATTACGTCACAGCATGTACAGTAGGAGTCAAAAAACGTTTCCAATTTCGTTCTGTTTCTTTCTGTTTGCCGTTCACTATCGTTCCGTTCTGTTTCCGTTGCCGTTCCGTTGTGAATTCCGCGTAACACACCCTCCGCAAATGCGGTGGAGAGTCGCTAGCGGGGGAGCGAAACAAGGTTTTTTTTCGTCGCAAACGCGAAACGAGTAGGCAGTACCCAGGCAGGTGCTAGAAGAAACATCTTCACAGTGAAGCCTTCGCATCTTGCACGATTCTAAACGGAACTAAATTAACCCTCGGCGCGCATGCACAGCGAGGGTACAGTAGTTGGGTCTGTCTGTTTGTTTGTCTGTTACTCTATATCTCACTTAGGGGTGCGGAAATTATGCCGGGCATAATTTGGGAATTTTTTGGGGCTGCTCGAATCCGAGAATATTCCAGGAATAATTTCTATACTAGGAAGGCGCACGCACATATTTTGCCGCGCCAATGTGTCCGATTGAGGCTGCTCGTGCGCGCGCTCTACTGACTATGCACGAAGCCTGACTTCCTACGCACGGCGGAAGCTAGACTTCCTACGAACGACAGAAGTTACACTTCCTTTTGGTGACTAATTGACATTCCTAAGGGTGACTAATTGACGACGTACATACGCCAATTATATACTGTGTTCAAAATTTCAAGCATAATTTGGTCAAAATAGGAGCATAAATTGCACATAATGGAAGAATCCAGGAGTAGAATAAAATTCAAATATTTGAGCATAATTTCCTCAGCCCTAATCTCACTCCTCGAACGTCTGTTCGTCCCAGAAACGATACCATCTACCCAACGGGCGACGAAGGTCAGAAAATAAAGGCGGTTTTCTCTAAAAACGCTCCGTTGCTAAGCTAGAGCGGGAAAAAGCCAATATGCAAATACATACACAACGGCTTATTACGGCATGATCGATCCGCGTGCTCTGCGTACCTCGGAGGCACCAGAAGATGCAACGCAGGGCGTGTATCGCCTCTCACATGCTATCTAGTAGTGTAGTTAGCCCGCGTCAGACTCTGCGCGAGCTGGCAAGAGACCACGAGTAACAGCTAAAACTAAACCCAGTCCATCAATTAGTGGTACGGCGCATGCGTTTACTTACGCGTGCGTCACAGTGCGCCGAGGGTTTGCTTTTCATTAAACCCTCGGCGCACATGCACAGCGAGGGTTACGGTACTTGGGTCTGTGTGTGTGTGCGTCTGTCTGTCTGTCTATTACTCGTCATCTCACTTCTTGAGTTTTCGTTCGTCTCACAAAGGATACTACCTACTGGACGGGCAATGAAGGTCAGAAATTTCGAAGTTAGCCCGCGTCAGACTCTGCGCGAGCTGGCAAGAGACCACGAGTAACAGCTAAAACTAAACCCAGCCCATCAATTAGTGGTACGGCGCATGCGTTTACTTTACGTGCGCGCGTCACAGTGCGCCGAGGGTTTGCACTTCAGTGCTTTTCATTCCAACGGTAACTGAACGGCGTTTCAGAAGGGAATGGAAGCTCAACGAAACGGAACGAAATTGGAAACGTTTTTTGACCCCTACTATATTTTTCCAATCCCGGGTATTCGGTCTAATAAATTCATGGCAGAATTGTACTGTTGTACTGTTAGAGTCCTGATCAAATGCACAATTATTCCTGAAACAGTTGACAATATACGGTGGGACTACTCTCACATGAGCTCATAGTTCTTCCTGATGGACTCAGGGATTTTCGGTTTTGTGACTCGAACAGACAACACTATCAGACCTTTGGCCATTGTGGTGAGTTCACTCTGCAGAGCTTTCTTCAGGTTCTCATCAATCTGATCTAACCACAATTAATACACATACATGTGTCAACCACAAAGTGAGGTAGAAAGGCAAGGCAAAGCAAACAAGTCAATTACACCCAGGACAACTCCTCTAAAAACAAATGCTGCCCTAGGCGGGATTGGAACTCACAACACTCTGCTTCTTAGGTGAGCTCTACCAACAGAGCTACCAGTGCAATCAGCTACAACACAATTCTTTCAGTCAACCAGGCTAGATCAAGAACGAGATGTACATTGAAGAAAGCTTTCCATGCAAACACTTACGTGATTAAGTAACTCGTTTTTATCGCACCCGCTTAGAGAAGTACTCTCTTGTGTTAGATAAACTCATTTCAGCCGCATGTGTTAGCTCTACAATAACACAGTGTCAGTCAACAGGCATTATGCTTTTTGTAATGGTGAGGAGCAGTAACTTAGTACATGTATGTGCTCAGCAGACTGGTTCCAATTTACCAAATTCCTTGATGTATACTTCATCAAGACTGTGAGAACTGCAAAACTGCGAGAAAAGATGTACATACGTACATAGATGAAAACAATGGAGAGTAACAAGGTTTACATGTGTTTTAACAAACGAGGTAAGGTACAGTAGCTAGGCAAAGGCAAAGCAAATACACCCGGTCAGCTATTTTCCCCTACAGTTAGGCTTGGTGTTCATCAGCACACATTTTCAAGCTTGTCCCTTTGCTTATTTAACAAAGACCTTGCTACTAGTAAGTGGAGTGGCTTTTTCATTCTTAAGAGAATGATTACCTTATTCCTTCTCATAACTACAACACTGTTTTTTTAACTTTTAACAATAGATTTAGTACCCCGACAAGAATGTTTTTACCACTTGATTTTATCCATTTTTAATGTCTCCTTCGCGTAATGTTTATTGGTGGCACGCGACACTCCACAATCCGCCAGGAAGTGACGTATGCATTTCGCAATTAGATGTACTACAAGCTCCCTAGCACGAGCAGGACACTGGCACTACACCGCTATCTACCCATACAAAACTCGCCAGAAGTACACCACTAATATATAGGGTCTCAGAGCTCTTTTCATTCTCAGAGTACCATGGCCATCAGCCAAAGGACAGATGTAGAAGAATGAAGTATGTACATGTATGATGGATGACTCAGCGCGTCACGTTGTTCAATAAATGTGAGGGCACTAATACATGTGTTGGGTTTGCGTAGGGCTTTTGTGGTTCTCTAACCCCCTATCTGCTGGGTAGAGCCAACTTTAATAGAATGGAACCTGCGGTCCAAGAACTCTGGATCGAAGCAGATCTGGCCTCTCTTTCAGCACACACACCACAAAGTCGCAACAACGACATGAGTTATTGCGAAGACTGCCTGATTACTTCACAGCAGTAGATAGAAGTAATATACACGGAGCCAGCAGAGACAAGCATCATTCGTTAAGGCACACTGTGCATAGCTACATAAATAGCTAAGAATGGCTATGGAAGCTCAAGAAGAACTGAGTATCTAATACCATACTTCTATAGCATGCTGCTATGCATGCATATTACACTGCTGATACTTGCCGGCAACATCCCTGTGAAGATAGTTTGAGCGAGAATCCCAGCTACTTCTGTTAAAGTCAGAGTAGTCCCCTTTCTCACTGGCCACAACAAAATATTTGTGGTGACCACCAGCAATGAATTATATAACGAATGCAACGCTCAGTTCAACTAGTACCACGTATATCATTGTGGCAAATATGGAAAAAATCCTGCATTCAAAAAACTAGGCAGGCTCGCCTCACATGCTAATATACCCGCAACATAGCGTTTCTTCGTTTGTCCGGACATTCTTGTGGTACATATAATATACTGACCATAGAGGCACAAAGTTCACACATAGTAAGGTATTTGACAGCATATTCTCTTAGACAGGATGGGAATGAAACGGAGTGCAGACAAAGGGAAGGTTGCACGGATAGCTTTCACTTTTACTAAAATCACAGAAATGTTATGCCAAGCCATTTGGTTAATGGAACAGTTTGCATCAAATAATCCTTTATTGCATGCATCATAGGAGGACAAACCTGGTTGAGCTCATGGTGTACTTTATTGAAGATTAAGGCCTTGTCATAGTCTGCTGTGTACTGCTTCACTATCTCATGTACTGTAAGGAAGCAAGATTTACACATGTTTACAGTATATGTGTATCTGTATCTTAGACCCTTTATAATGTTAGAGACACAGAACACATGTGTATGGCACATGAACAATGAAGGTCAGAGCACTATTGCACATCACTAACCTTGTGCAGCATTAAGTATGTTGACGACTTCCACTCGATCAAAATAGATCATCACACCACCACTCGTACCACATGGAACATTCTTCACCTCATCAGATTGCAATGTAACCTGCAAGAACATCAATCCACTACTGTAATACAGCCTTCTAGGATGAGGAGCTTCTTACAGACTATGCAGACATATGCAACAGTATGGTGCACCATTTGTGTCATAACATGGTGCACCATTTGTGTGATTTCCCCCCGTAAACCTCTGCAATAATGGCGACGAATCGTTTTCTCGGCAGCCAAGGAGAGGGAGACACGCCTGTCTCAACGTAGGGGGCGGGAGAGAGGCAGCACGATCATCCGAATAGAGGGACACTAGCCTCCAGCAGATGAGAACCGCTGACCGGCAGAGACGTAACCACTCTTTGGGCACGCACACAACCATTAGTTGGATCGCTCCAGCTCGCCAAAAATGCACTGCATTCACCTAGTAATTAAAATTGTGCTAGTAGTAGCAGCACCTGGACTTGTTTGAAGGTGGTGAGGAGTGGTAGCATAAGGTGGAACCCTGGTCCAGTTGTACCCTCCAACAGAGCCCCTCCCTGCGAAGTAGTACACCACTCTATATCAACACTTACAGTGCATCTCTAGATGCAAAAGAGAGTTACCCTGTAATAAACTCCAACATGACCTATAAAAAAGAGAAGTTCACATTTTAGCACCATACTAGCAGGAATTGATAGATTATGGTGATAATGCTGCCCTACCCTCCTCAATTCTGTGCAGAGCGAGTGAAATAAGTCCTCCCATGGCAGCCAGGCCAACCAGAATGATGGCTGGGTTCATTGCTTCTTCGGTTTCCTACCAACTCCACCCTCTGCTGCATGCAGTGACGAGAGTCAAGGGCCGCCAGGAGATCAGGTCGTTCTATGCGCATGCTCAATTCGCACGTGAGCGCCAAACGCGCGTGGTGGGACGTCGACGACGCGACCTATAAAGTTCGGTTCGGAGGAAGGGAGCTTCATAGGCGCCTTACGACCTGTCTGCGCTCATCGCCTACCTAGTAGTATCAGTGGGATCTGGGTACGATGTCGTGTGGCAGTGACGAGCGCTGTAACGGGATGGACACTCACAGTGGACCTTTATTGCCTGATGTAGAGACAGGGTATGTATTGTTTGAGAAGCAGAACGCTGAAGGGACGGCTGTTTGAGGGGAAGCGCGAGATCGTGCAATACAGTGCAGCCTAGTAGCGCGGTAAGGCGCGCACGCGCACGCCCACGAGTAATTGGGATTTCAGAGGGTGGGGCTGCTTCACCAGTATTATACATCGGCCCGGGCATGGTAGGACATTCCATTTAGCGAGGAATTTGTCACCACCGGCATGGTTCCTTTCCGTTAAACTAAGCCCGGCACCAATGGGATGCAGTGCGATAGCAGCAAAATTCTGCCTTTGGTTTTCTGCAACAGCTAACCTGAGCGTGATATCTAACTAACCCTTTAACTTATTAGCCTGACTATATAGCTGAGGGTAACTCTTTCTGGATATTATACCCTTGGTGTGCATCTTGTTTGGTTTGCTTCGTTACCTCGTTGACACATGCACACTAAGACTTACAGTTGTACAATGTTTCTGCCACAATGCACAACAAACCACGTTGATATTCTGCATTTTGTGTACATCATAAGTTAGAACAGCATGTGATTGTCGACTCCCACAATGGCCATCTACTGAAGTAGTGTAGCCCTTGGGAGAATTAGCGAAAAACCACAAGTACTGCTGTGCCAGTCAACCTAGTAACCTTGTTGCAGGTGAACCTATAAACATTCTGCTGGGTTCTCTATAAACCTTTGGTTATTCTGCAAATAGACAGCTAGTAACGCTAGAAACGTTGACTTCACTGCCCCATGATGTAGCGATACTGACCGGCACATGGGTGTGGGTGTAATGTTTGCACATGCCCCTGTTCGTTGTATTTTGTATTGGTGTACCCAGTGACAAAGACGTGGCCCGCAAAAGAGCCTGTTCTTCATCTTTATCTTCCCCTTTGCTGAAGAAGAGGAAGGACTACCTGTCTTGGGAAGACTACTTCATGGCCGTTGCTTTCTTGAGTGCACAGAGAAGCAAAGACCCAAACTCACAGGCATGTACACTAGTTCGAGATTTTGAAATGATATGGACCAACACTCCAGCATTGCAATTTCTACATTACATGCTGAGGGCTGAACAAGGGTGATGTGTAGGCAGCTACGTATGATTGGGCTCTTGCTTAACTAAAATCCCCTTGCTGTACATGCAAAATTACATGTGTGTAGTGGTTTATGCAACTTTTATTGTTAACCAACTCCTCTTTTGCAAGGCTTTGCTATTTTGGTGGACACATTGCTCTGTTACTCCTGTATAATATGTATTATAGGTTGGGGCCTGCATAGTAAACCCAGAGCACAAGATTGTAGGGATTGGATACAACGGAATGCCCAACAACTGTAGTGATGACGAGCTACCGTGGCAGCGTGAAGCTCCTGACAGACTAGATACCAAATATCCATATGGTGAGAGTCATAACAGGGGCAATGGTATCTGTGTATACTTCTTTTTGCCTTCACCCTTCCCTTTAACTGTGTGCTTCCTCTCACCTCCCTTCTCTGGTTTTATGTGTCTCCCAGGAATTAGAATTAATACTTAAGTTCACTTTTTCAGGTTTGCATTTGTCTAGTGTTGTGTGTGTTGCACCCTATCTGCATGGGTTTCGTATTCTCATTCGGTTATTAGCAGATGTTATTCATACCAGAATCCTTCTCTGTTGTTATTCCCCCTCGGGAATGAATGTATGAAGAATACTAATTTAACGGAAGAGCAGTTGTCATTTAGACAGAGAAGAGCTACGTGTTGCACAGAGCAATAGGACTGTGTCTGTGAGGCTGACCATCCGTCTGTACAATCATTGGTGCATGTTTAAGCTGCATGCAAAGAGACTTTACTGCATACTTACCAAGGGACAGAGTACAAATGTGGGCTTTTTGCTGGCCTCTGTTCAAGTCGCTCAATACCTTGCAATTGCAGCTCTGTAGCTCTTCATGTCTGTTCGTGCTGTTGCTAAACGTAGATGTGAGTGCATGTTTATGATTACGAATTATTATGTAACCATTTACATTAAGACACTCTCTCTCTGTGGCAATTATCACCTTTTAACTGTGCTGCCTTTGTTACCCCAGAAGTATGAAGTACCACTAAAGTGCTAACTTATTCTTGGCACTATAAAGTGGTAAAGCTTTCGCACAATATGAAACGCACTGGACTCACCCGTCATTTGGCCGTGTCTGCATGTGCAGCTGCAGTGTGCCATTCAAGCCCTTGACATTGAATACGACTTGCTCCGCCATTTTTAATGCCACGTGCCGTTGCCAAGCACTTCTGTAGTTAACCCTCGGCGTGCATGCGCAGTGAGGGTTACAGTAGTTGGTTTGTCTGTCTGTCGGTGTGTGTGTGTGTGTCAACGCTTATTCTGGCACTACAGGCTATGAGGCGGTCCATTAGCGATACCAGCGGTGTCAAAACTACGCGAGCCTGAAAAAGAAACGGGCGATTTTGCTGAAACAACTGCGTTCGAGAGATATGCCGTGAAAAGAAGCGAAAAAGCCAATATGCATAATAACACTGGGCTTACCTCGACCGGGTCAGCTTGCTCTGTGTATCTTGAAGGCACAAGAAGTCACAATGAAGGTTGTGTATCGACTCCCGCATGCTATCTACTGCTGTAGCTACCCCGTGTAAGACTCTCCGTGGGCTACTAGTGGGAGACCGCGTGTAAACGGTACTAATAGCCCAGCCCATCAATTAGCAGTATCGCGCATGCGCAGTTCGCCGAGGGTTTGCACTTCAGTGTTTTTTCATTGACCAATGAATGCTTGAATGCATGAGTACAGTGCGCTTTCGTGAACAGCGATAACTGTCCCATGCTTTCTACGATACTTTGTACAGTACCATTGGATGCACGTGGGCTGGACAGGTGTGTATTTCACTATCAATTCTCACATGGGCTTTGTAACATAACTATCGTGAATAATTAATAAAGTGAATCAAAAGCACTGAAGTGCAACTCTTGGCACACTATGCGTAAGTAAACGCATGCACGGTAGCACTAATTTATGGGCTGGGTTTAGTTTTATAGGTGGTTTCTTGCCAGCTCGTGGAGAGTCTGACACAGGCTACAAGATAGCATGCAAGAGGCGATACACGCCCTCCGTTGCAACTTCTGGTGCCTCCGAGGTACGCAGAGCAACTGGATCAGATTAAGGTGGGCCATCCCGTTCGTGCTATGTTTGCATATTGGCTTGGGACAAGAGTATTGCTCATGTTTCACGGTGTAATAAACGCAGCAGCTTCAGAGAAAACCATACATACTTTCGACCTCTACCCGACACTGAATACTTGTTAACTCTGGCTCGCCCATTCTAATATTTGGAGGAGCCAGACACGGCGGGAGTGTCCGCGGTCATGTTGGGGCCCCGGCCCAGCCCACGTGCGCCCAACGATGGAGTAGCGACAGATACCTGGCCCGGCCACGTGATCTCACGTGGTGCCACATGCTGGTTCGAGCAGGCCCGTGAGGCTGCTATGCTGGTCATGGGCTAACCGTGTGACCTCACGCGTTCCCTAAATCTGCTGTAATGAAAACAGTTCCTTAATTCCAATTTTGAATTGCCCACTTCGGTGTGCTAGTCCAAAGGACCAAGTGAACGAGTTTGTTAAAGTATGCGGATGGGTGTCTGACTTGATCCGATTGTGGTGGATATAGCCCCGTTTACACGGACACTTTGAACCGGTTTGTAAACCGATTTAGCCTAAACAGATTCAATTTTGTCCGTGTAAACAGGGCTGTAATATGATGTGAGCTTCCCTGTAACTCTGTGCCACTGGGGTTGCTTGTATTCTTCACTTTGTAAAAGTACTAATACCCCAGTGCTCAGTGAACACAGGGTGGGCTTCGATTGATGGCTGAAGATGAACTGTAACATTTAGGCCGCTTACCGCCTGCATCACAATGATTACTATGCTGAAATGATAGACAGAAGAGGATATAATATATTAAAGACACCACTTTTCAGTTGTTTGTTGCCCTGCAAAGAAGAAGTCTCTAACTGCAAGTATCTTGGGCACCTGTCTTCACCTCACGGCACTGGACAGAAAGGTCAGTTTCTCGACACTATGTGTGATAGCGAGGACACTCAGTTTTACTGGTGTGTCACAGCAGCTGACTTTGAAGTTGTCGGCACCAATGTGCATGATCATTTGATAGTGGTGACAATCTGAAGGTTCTCTTATGCCAGTGCTTTGATGGAACTATACATGGCCAATGGAGTCCTGTACTCATCAACGATTACCCTACATGTAACCTTCATTCCCAAAGTGGCTACTGACGGAGAAACATGTTCTTCTCTTTGGGGGTGAAGGAATATCGCTGAGTTTGAGGAGAGCAATCTGTTTTGTGAAGCCACATGATAGTAAGACATCACAACAGCCCAGAACCTCTTCTGCAGTGATGGTTCATTAGTAATCTAAGCACAAAACTAATTAACCCTCGGCGCGCATGCGCAGCGAGGGTTACGGTAGTTGTCCCGTAAGTGTGTCTGTCTGTCTGTCTGTCTGTTACCACGTTTTCTGCCACCGTGCGCACGAAATCAGGTAAATAGCGATATGATCGGGTTCAGTGCTGATTTTAAAAAAGGCGATTTTCGTAAAACTACTGTGTTCTAAAGTTATGGCGTGAAAACCAAGTGAACAAGCCAATATGTAAATTAGCATAGGCTTACCTCGACCGCATCCGTTCGCTCTGTGTGTCTTGAAGGCACAACAAGTCACAACGAAGGGCATGTATCGACTCCCGCATGCTATTTACTACTGTAGCTAGCCCGTACCAGACTCTCCGCGAGCTACTAGCGGGATACCACAAGTAAAGGCATAAAAAGCCCCAGCCCATCAATTAGTGGTACCGCACATGCGCAGTTCGCCGAGGGTTTGCACTTTAGTGCTTTTCATTCATCCAGTAATTAATTATTTATCCTCAAACCTACTTTTTAGCCACGTGTGCAGCAGTTCTCTAATAATGGAGGGTAAATCAATTCCAGAGATGTACTGGTATTCAATATATAAACTGTCTATTTTACAGTTTGAAAACAAATACGTGTGTTAATAAGTATTGTCAAATGCACCCCAAAAGACCCATCCCTAACAGAAGATAATAACCCAAATGAAAAGCACTGAAGTACAAACCTCGGCACACTGCACATGTGCGGTACCACTAATTGATGGGTTGGGACAAGAGTATGCGTTTACGTGGTGTCCACACTTAGCTCGCGGAGAGTCTGACACAGGCTAGCTACACAAGTAAGTAGCATGCGGGAGTCGATAGACGCCCTTCACTGTGACTTCTTGAGACTCCAAGGTACACAGAGTGAGCGGATCAGGTCGAGGTAAGCCCAGTGCGACTGAGGGAAGCTGAGTATTAGCAGTAACCCCAGGCTGAGAAGGGTGTAGTTCCCTCTCAAGCCACAACTTTTAAATGTGGCTTACGCTAGTGACATAGCCGCTCCAGTATCTAATGACACACTCATCTTCACTTGAATTGGTGGTGTATTGATGGACTTCAGAGAGTACACGTGCCTTGCCCTTGTCGTTTCCACTCTCCTCCTCATCCACCCTTTTCGTTCCCCAATCGCCCAACAGTTCGAGGGTTCTTTTGCTTCTTACAGTGGGTCTTTAGCTACGATGGGTTGCCCTTGCAAGCTCTCTGAAGATGACCTGACTTTCCACAACGGTGACACCACGTCCCATCAACCCGACAATTGGCCACATTGTGTCCTTGACTGCCGTAGTGAAAACAGGTAGTTACTGACTAAAATGAAAAGCACTGAAGTGCAAACCCTCGGCGCACTGTGACGCGCACCAGTAAGTAAACGCATGCGCAGTACCACTAATTGATGGGCTGGGTTTAGGTTTAGTGGTCTCTTGCCAGCTCGCGCAGAGTCTGACGCGGGCGAACTACACTACTAGATAGTATGCGAGAGGCGATACACGCCCTGCGTTGCATCTTCTGGTGCCTCCGAAGTACGCAGAGCACGCGGATCTATCCGACTGAGGTAAGCCCCCGTCCGTTGTGTATTTGCATATTGGCTTTTTCGCGCTCTAGCTTTGCAACGGAGCAGTTTCAGAGAAAATCGTTCGAAATTTCTGACCTTCATTACCCGTTCAGTAGGTGGTATCCTTTGTGAGACGAAAGAACACTCGAAAAGTGAGATGAAGAGTAACAGACACACAGACAGACAGACACACAAACCCAACTACCGTAACCCTCGCTGCGCATGCGCGCCGAGGGTTAATGAACCAAGTTCAGATGGCGATACGCTTGTGTTGTGCACTCTGGGGATGGTTGGCAGTCTGAGGACTATCAGATTTCTTGAGCTCATTGACGCTCTGTGCAGCTGTCTCCACGTTCATTGCTGTCTGGTTTTGTGTAGTCGAGACCGGTCTCAGAGAGTAGTATTTTCTGGATAGCGTCATCGTTTATCCCGCAGACTATATGGTTGCGTAGCATTGTTTCGAGAGTGTCTCTGAAAATTGTAGAACTTTGCGGGAGACTGCAGCTCCGCAACGAAGGGTACCACTGACTCGGAGATACGAGGTTTCACAGAGTCTTGTACATTGCTGCGCCAATGACCAACAGGAGCACCACACGCTCCTTCTCGGTGATCCCATTTACGATGAAGAAATACTCGAGCCGCTCCAAGTACTGCGGCTTGTAGTCTTTGCTGCTGTCAAACTCCTCTATGTGGCCCAGCATGCTGAATTACGACCTTGTCACAAAAATGTCATATCTTAACGTGTAAGGGTTCAACCAAATATCACACAACAAGATGCAGCTATTCACCAGTCAATGTAGTGTTCTCTTTTTGTCTTCTGACACGTAGTTCCCCTATGCAAACGAATATCGGTCCACAGGGTGCTCCATTACAACACTCTATGTATGTGTCAATACACATTGGATGACATAGGGGTTGCAATTCACATAACCTCTGTAGGTTGTGGGGGTTGATTAACCACTGGAGTAGAATACTGGTGATGAGTAGTCAGTGCATCAAATCTGAATCCAGCAGCATCATCACGATTGAGAAACATTATATTGCTCCCGCAAAAAATATTCAGTGACCGATACAGCAGATTGCTCCAGTATGCGTCTGGATTAAACTTGAGCGTAAACCCCTTTCTTCCACGGCGACTTGTCACTTGTGCAACACTGTTGTAGCGGGATGAAGAAAGACGACGATGATTGCGAGTTGCACACAACTGCAAAACTGTACCATAAAAGAGAACTTGCGCTTGTATATACTTGGAGGTGATCTTGACTTTGTACTCAATACCATCGAAGAGTAAGCCAGTCCGCCTCCATTTATCTGCGCCAACATTAAAACTATCAACAAACTTCGAGCCAATATCAGGATAGGAGTAGACAATATTGTATTATGATTCTTCGATTTCTGACATCCCAGAAAATCATGTCTGGCAACGTACTTTGCTCCTTCTTGCAGATCTTTTCATCTTTATTGGGATCAAAGGGGATAGCTGAATCTGATTCTGTTGCAATCATTCCCTTGAGTGCATTACATTCTCGGTTTCTTTCATTGGTGATCCTTTGATCAGCATCAAAGGCCTCAAAGACTCATATCTTCATCAGTTACCATTGTTTCGGTCTCCTCAACTATCACTTTTTCCTTATCACTGCTACAATTGGGAAAAGCAGCTTAGTTGAACTGAAATCTGCTCTTCAAACACTTCTTTGATAGCAGCTGCTTCTTGCATGCGTGTTTAAACATGAGCTGCTCAATCACCCATATTCTGGAAGCCATAAACCTTTCGTGCTACAGTAGGTGTGAGATGAAATACTGCATATCTGATGACCTTCCTTTCCTGATCACTTTAAGCAAGGTTTAACAGTTTCTTCACCTACGCTTTTGACATATAGTGTGGGCAGCATACTCAGTGTTAGCATCCACAACTGATGTATTTTCACAGTCAGCACCTAAAATATGTTCCATTAGAAGTAGCTCTGATTTTCTAGATGCAGGATTTCCAATGGGAATACATGTCAAAGTAATTTTTGGAGCTTTTGCTTTGCATTCCCACTAGAATACTCAAGTACAGGAAAGACGGCTCTGAATATACATGACAGTGGAAATACTCGCTCTCTCTGAAATATGTGTGCAGCAGCCACCGGCTAGTACACTCACTGCTGTGTTGAGAACGCCTACTACGTATGCAAACACTTAAGGCTTTACAGAATTACTCAAGAATGTCCATTTTGCTATCATACACACCATCGGTAACTCCACGTAGTGTACACCTGAATAAAGACAGCACCATTAGGCCAGAGGTTTTTGACTTCTCTACTAATCCGCTTTTGACAGGCAGTGGTTCCTCAGCCACAGAGTCAAGTGTGGCACACCCCATCTGCAGGTATCTATCAGTATTGCTTAGCTTCTCTGGAGAGACATTAATGACAATAGCTTTGTAAGTCTAGGTTAGCTTTCCACTTTCTTACCAGTTATCTCCCTGTGTAATAAAGAGCCTCAATAGACACAGCCAGAGAGCTCTAGCAGCTAGCAGGTGTAAATATTTGGCTCTAGTTGGGGTTTATGAACCCTATAGCTAGAGCTCACAGCCAATGAGCTAACGAAGTGTGGTCCACACAACTGCACAAACGGTTGTTTGCTGCAAATAATGTATAATTACGTACGTATGTGATCACTGTCCGCAACGTAATTATTATTTCACAGTCCTTTTTTTACAAAGCGAGGTGCATTCTGATTGGGTGTTTTGCTGACAAGTCTTGTGTGCTATGCTATTGTTAGATGTTACCTTTAAAGAGTTTGATTGTGTCTGTGTATCTCCCTTTTAGTCCCTAGTTATCTGTTCTTTTCCGTCTCACCCTGTCTTCCTTTTACGCAGTGTGCCATGCTGAGCTGAATGCCATTCTCAACAAAAACACATCAGATGTAAAAGGTTGCACAATGTACGTTGCTCTGTTTCCTTGCAACGAATGTGCGAAGCTCATCATTCAATCTGGAATGAAAGGAAGTGGTGTTTATGAGTGACAAGTATCATGATAAGCCTGAAATTATTGCATCTCGCCGCCTGCTGAACATGGCGGGAATCAAGTACAGGTAAGAGCTCTCGGTTATGAAGCAATATTCCCCATTCTAGTGTTTGTTAGTTGTACAAGTGGAAAAATCATTTCTTCAAAATGAAGGGGGATATAGGGATGGCTGGAAGCACCGTTAAGTAAACAAGGGGCCACTACACAGCTCAGACACACAACGCTACGTGACACCATCTTCCTTCATTTTGAAGAAATAATTTTTCCTCTTGTTTCCACTTTTATCAAAAGCTCTGGCAAACAATGGGAACTATTGAAACACAGAGGCTGTATTTATTGACAACCAATGTGTCTATAGCATATAACAATGGCTCTGCTTCTCCCCGCGCAAATCAACAACAAAGTTGTGTCTCGCGAAGCCAGCCCAGCCCGTCCAAAAGGAGCCAGCTCCGCGAGACTGCTGGAAGAACAAGGGTGTAATATCGAGGCCGCATAACGCAGCGCTCACGTGTGCGCTCGCATAAGGAAACGCCCCTGAAACTGCTGGACTGCTGAGTCAGCAGCAAATGGCGTCAATCAGTGTCACTGTGTGGAAGAGCTCCATGATCTGCTGTAGCGACATGCGACATAAAAGAAATGATCACTTGATGTCCGTGAACACCTCCGGCGAATCTGGAGTCGTTCAGTAAAAACTTCAACTTGTTCCGGTAAGGAGATAGCGGGTTTAAAGAAGAAGATGAAGAATACAAGTAAATTAAAAATCCTGCGAATTTAAAAAAAGAGGCATAGGGATAGAAAGGGATGGGATACATGAAGCATAGTTAATGAACAGATTTGAGCACACCGTAGCGCCCGAGAGGGGAGGGTGGATAAACCGCAACACCACGACAAAAGGTGTAATAAAATGTTTATTACCGTTGATTGGTCGTTGCTGGGGAAACCGCGCGCGAAAATGGCGCATCCACCCAAATAAGGCGATGCGCGTGAACCTGCGCAAGCATAATGTGCCGTTCTATCATACGCCGCTCAGCCAGGCAAACACGATCGACGCTGACAGATCGAGGGAGCGATTGAGGGAGCGAATGGCAGAGACTTTCCGTTTGGAAGTCGAGGGTTGGGATTCTGAGACGTTGCTGCAAGACTCCGCGTCCGAGAGTAGCACTCCTGGGGACGGGCCGTCGGCATCGGCGTAGGCTCTCGCTGACAAGGAAGAGGGCTACGTGCACTACTTCCGCAGAGGTTTGAATCTTTAGATGATGCAAAGAGCGAGGCTCTCAGCAGGAAGTTTGTACCTACGCCTTTTAGATGCCGACGGCCCGTCCCTAGGAGCGCTACTCTCGGACGCGGAGTCTTGCAGCGACGTCACAGAATCCCAACGACTGTGCTTACTTCAACGTTCACTCAACTAACCGGTTCTACAATGCCGCACCGGGAATTCACATCCGACGCATGGCCCGAGGGTTCATTGAAATCCCGTAGTTCCCGAGTATACGGAGTAACTAACATGTTTAGTGCAGAGCCACTGTGTCTGTGTTTCCATGACGAAATCTTCCATACAAAACGATTCAGTAACGCTCGCGAAAGATGGAGTTAGAAGACTTACTGTCTGGTCGAACAGGAAGAAGAAGAAGAAGAGGAACAAAACTGCCTATCATAGCCCCATACATCTATGATGCTAGGTACCATGTCAATCCCTATCACTAATCACTAAGTACGGTAGTGTTTAGTATACAAGTAAATACAAAATTCTGCAAAATAAAAAAGTGTGGAATATAGGGATGCCATAAAAAGCAAGGAGACAAGACAGGGATGACATGGGCATGTGATGCAGTAGTACAATGGGATGATGGTTACATCTTCAAAACTGACATTTCTTGCTCATGTAAATTTTACTCCTCACAAGCCCTATATTGTCGCCACTCTTACTCATGACATGAGATTTGAATATGTAGTCTGAAGACTGGCAAACAAATTCTGTAGGGAAAGCAGCATTGTAGTTGAGTGAACGTTGAAGTAAGCGCAGTCGATTCAAAACTGGAGACCTGTCAGAGAGGGCATTTGCTACCAGTCTTACTTGCATAGGAAACGAGTCATAGCTGCACATCATACGATAGAGATCACTCGTGCTTTGCGACAATAACCCACACCCTTCCGAACTGACATTGCTTGCTCGTGTAAAATTACATTAATTCACCAAGTTTCATTGTGAGAGGACCCATCATAACCAAGTTATAGGCACTGTGGGCCTGTGTATCCAACCTTGAATCCCCAGGTGAAGCCTTGGAGTAGGTGAGTGGTGAAGTCATTATTGGGGTGACATGTAAGGAGGGAAGCTAGTAGTGGTGAGTTCACAGGTGTGTAGGTTGGAGGTATGGGACAGTGAGGC
Source organism: Geodia barretti (assembly GCA_030341885.1). NCBI lineage: Eukaryota > Metazoa > Porifera > Demospongiae > Tetractinellida > Geodiidae > Geodia > Geodia barretti. The sequence continues at coordinate 102,070 of CASHTH010001697.1, forward strand.
GGCAGAGGGGGAAGAGTGTTGAAGAGGGAAGAGGCTGTGACCTTGATGTTGCAGTGGAAAGGTAGGCTCTGTGGGTGAAGTGGTGGGGCAGGAGGTGACTGGATGTGACCCATGAGAGGCACATGTGACGGTAAGGCAGTCGCCCCAGGAGCACCTCGCCAACGCTGGTTCGCAGCAGGCCTTCGGATTCCCGCAGACCGCCTCCGCCGGCCTGCCCGCGACAACCGCCGCCGCCTCACTCTCCGCTGACGTCTGGCGCCTGCCACTCACGCTGGCCCTGGCCTGCAGCCGTCTAACCTGCACATGATGGCAAGCCGCGGCTCGGGTGCTAGCGCACTTCGTTCCTCCGTCGGCGTCCGCCTTCGCCCCAGCCCCTCCCCCTTTCCCATTGACTACCACTCTACCGCAGCCCACCGCCACCGGGTCCTCGCCGCACTCCAGCCAGGTCTCTTTCGTTGGCTCCGCCCCAACTCTCCTGCCGCTGCTGGGATCCATGGCAGCCCCGCAGTCTTCCAGCCCCAGTGCCACCACTTCAACCTCACTGTCATGGGTTTACCAGCCTCCCTTTCTCTCCCCCCAGCATATACCTGGACTGGCAGCAGCTCCCCCTGTGGCTGTGGTCCCTCCCACCCAGACCCCAGCAACAGTGCCCCTGCCCACCTACCCTACCCTCCCTCAGATGGCTCCGTACAGCGGCTCAATCCCCACTATACCGGCCAGGTTTGCTACCGCAGCGACCTCCGGTGAGTTCGTGGACTTAAATGTGCTGCTGCATACCCTAGAGTCAGAGGGTACGGAGGAGACTCCTGTCCATATTGAGCTAGGGGAGGACAATAGGCTTACCCTCCCCAGGAAACCAAAGAAAAGACAGGTCTCCTCCTTTATCTAGTGGGCAAGGTGCTTTGCCGTCTACTCCCACTCTTTGTCATCCCACCAGCCACAGCGGTCAATGGACCTCATGGCGTACCTCTACATCATCGCCACATGCCATGCAGAGTACAATCTATCCGCATGCATGGCATATGACGTTGGTTTCAGGAGGAAGGCAGCTAGGTTTCGCCTGGCCTCCTGGTGCTAGATAGACCCACACTTTACACCAAAACCTTCACAGAGTCTGGCAAAGCCCGCCCCAGGGCCTGGTGTGACCACTGCCTCACCTCCTCCCACTCTTCCTCTGACCGCCCTCTTTTTCCCCCCTAGTGGGCCAGCCAAGAAAGCCAGGGTCCCTACGGCAGGCCCAAAAAACACCACACAGACCCAGGCCAGGGAGGTCTGCCGCAATTACAACCGGGGGACAAGAGGCATTTCCTCTATTAATAGGGGCTTGCCCCCTTTCACAAAAATATACGTAGTAGTATCTAAAAATGAGTGGAGGCAAGTAAATAAAAATCCTGCGAATTTTAATAAAGAGGCATATAGTGATGGTATAAAAAGAAAGGGAGACAAGATAGGGATGGGATACATGAAGCATGGTTAATGGCATGCTGACCTCATCACACAATCCCTATAGGTGAAGTATTTAACATTCAACATTACACAATACTCTAACTTGAAAATACGAAAAAGTCATGCTACTAACTGAGTACAAATGGAGTGGCACACCAGGCATCAATATAGGGATTGTGTGATGGGGTTGGGGGTGTCAGCGTGCTCAAATTTATTCATTAACCATGCTTCATTTAAGGGTAATTACGGTCAAAACGGAAGTAGGCTTCAAGCACGCGCATACAAAATAGACGCGCAGCACAGCAGTGCTCACACTATCGCGTATCGCAGTGTTTGCAGCGTGTTCTGCCCGCCAAAGCCACTCAAAGTTCTTCTCAAAGTTCTTTTTCCCGACATACGGCATCCCGATGTGCCACACTGTTCGATCTCCGTAATGCAGACTCTGACTCGCTGCTCAAGACGCAGCTCATCCAGCTATGCAAGGACAGCGGTCTCCCAACCGGCGGCCTGAAATCGTCTCTGGTCGCCTGACTGTTGACCCTTCGCTCCCAGCTACCTCCCCTACCCGCGTCCTCCGCAGCTACCCGTCGTCTGGAAATGATTTAATATGCATGCGTACCAAGTTTCATCTCCATATGTGCTGCTGTTAGCAAGTTTGAGGAGTGAAGAAATAATTATAAAGAAAAGTTCCCAAGGCTTTTTGTTGTTGTGGTCGTCATGGAAACGATGTAAAACACGTGTGCACCAAGTTTCACCTCCATGCGTGCTACAGTTAGCAAGTTTGAGGAGTGAAGAAGTACATTTTAAAGAAAAGTGGCTGAGGCTATTTGTTGGTGTGGTTGTCATGAAAACGATGTAAAACACGTGTGCACCAAGTTTCACGTCCATGCGTGCTACAGGTAGCAAGTTTGAGGAGTGAAGAAGCAGTTTTAAAGAAAATTGCCTGAGGCTTTTCAAACAATATGTGGCCGTCATGGAAATGATATAATAGGCATACATACCAAGTTTCATCTCTATTCGTGCTACCATTGGAAAGTTTAAGGAGTGAAGAGGTAAATTTACAGAAAAGTGCTTGAGGCTATTTGTTGTTGTTTACAAACATTTAAATTTATTGTTGGTGATTAAAGACATTATGTCTACAAAGTTTCGTTCACATAGTTCTTACCATTTGTGAGTTATACTGACACATGTGATCCCATAATATTGCATTGCCTGGGGCTATTTGTTGTTGTTTACAAACAAATAAGTATGACCAGTCTCTTCGGGTGATGGATATCTACATTATTTCAAAATGTCATTACTGTATGCTGTTGTGTTTTTGAGTTATGGGTGTTGAATCTGAAGAAGAAGAAGGAGGAGAAGGAGAAGATGAACAAAACTCCCTATCATAGCCCCATACATCTATGATGCTAGGTACCATGCCCATCCCTATATACTAAGCACTACCGTACTTAGTGATATAGCAAAAACAGCCATTATTCTGTCTCTACCGATGATATGAATAATTAAAAAAAAGTGATATTTTATCACCAATCAACATTTTCAAATGTAATAGATGCTAATCCTGCAGAATGTTTCAATTCAAATATCTATTCACAGCCACTCCGCTGGATTCGTTGGAACTTACTACTGTTGGTTCTTCGAGGTCTTCTAAGAGCATGACAATGTCTGCCCAGTGGAGTACTGGCAGCACTAGCGGTATGTTCATATCCTCTTCATGAAATGGTTCGTCCCTGACCGTGTCTGGATCGATATCGGTATCGATAACCACCTGATCGCCGTCGGGATCTGTGGACATAGATCGTTGCAAATATAGCTACAAAACATGCAACCAACGAAGACTTGCCATATTCCTTACTCTGATCCCTTGTTCTCTTCTTACGGCCTTTTCGACCCGCATGCGCAGAAACGTCGCTGTCCAGCGTTTATTTTCCCGCTCGTCGTTTCATGGATATTTGGACTTTTATCCAAAAACTCCTGAGCACATACAATTTATTGTTTCTCCCAGTAGCGGACATCTACCATTATAACGCACAATAGTCGTTGTGTATACCAACCGCTACCACCATGGACTCAATCAACATCCGAATTCCAGAAAACTGACTAGCCTCATGCACCAAACGACACTTTCCAATAGAAACACACCTCCTATAATGGACAGGTGGGCTGGGCTCTTTTCGGCAGAGCTCTCAACGGCAGAGCTGTTCAGCGCAACACATGCACGTGCAGCAGATACGGATCGTGAAAAATTGCGCTATATTTGCGATGTTACCAGTAAGGCGTTAGCTCTAACTTAGCGGGAGTGGAACCACCGCTGCTGCGTTGAAACATACTCATGTCCATTGTACCGCTTGTTCTCTCAACTACAGAACAATATAAAGGATTCATACAATTGTGAAATACTTCTTGAATCTTCTCAAACTTTCAACTTGCATGATAGCTAATTAGTAAGTGGAGCTGCATGAGTTCATTCAAATCATGCATTAATTGCAGATGCAAGGTTGTGAAACTTGAGGGCGAGGACAGGGTTGCACAATGTACTAAATGCAACACGGTACCATTCATAGCTGAAGCAAAGGATCTGCTTGCAGCCAACTTTACAGTGAAAACAACATCTGAAGAAAGGATTCATGTTCGAGCATATGGAAACTATATTGCTCAACATATGTGATACTAAAGACTGCACGGAGATAACTTCAACATCGCTCTCGAAGGCCAAACCCATTTACAATGCATGCCATTGATGGCACTGTCCACAGCATTAAACTGCGAAAAAGTCACTCCATTCAGTATAAATAAAAAATTACTCACTTTATTTCATGTATCTTACAAAGAATCTATATAGAGCCATGGCTAACATCCTATCTGTCAGTTTGTGGACCTTATCCTGTATTGAACTTAATTCCAATCATCTTATCTCTCATTTTGTGAACCCTATCCTGTATTCCAATCATCTTTGTCTACATTCTTTTGCACTTTTGCACATGTGCACGTGTTCAATACTAGTTACTACTACAGCAAAGTGAAAGTACTTGACAGTACATAACCCTCACCACTTAATTCTTTATTTGAGCTGCCAGTGGCTACTAGCTACACTACCTCAGTGACTCCTTTACTGAATGGATTCACTGGGGCGTGTGGGTCATGTGCTGCTCTCACTTCACCGGCAATCTCAATCCTACTCAACTGTACCATCAGACCAGCAAATATTCTTCACATTCGCAAAGCATCTAGCAGTATATACAGCGATCTCTATTTGACGCACACTCACCTCGGCCGGCCATTTCACCAGCTTCCCCGGCCTTCTCTGCTCCAGAATCTTAGTTTACCATGCATGCCTCCTACTTGATAATATGTCCACGTTTCACGCTCAGAGTTGCCGTGGTTACTGAGAAAAACGGTGGACAGACAGACGGACAGACGGACACACGCACACACACACACACACAGACTGACTACAATAACTCTCGCTGCGCATGCGCGCAGCCGAGGGTTAATGAAGTTGAAGACTTATTTAGGTTGTGCTTGAAACAAACACAAACTTCCACAACCTGGTTAGGTTAAAGAGAGCAAGAACAACTCTAATTGTGGGTTTTGATCATGTGTGGTAAAAAAAAGCAGATAGACCAAGTAATTTGTACCAAACACGAAATATAGTAATTACTGTATGTGAATAATACCTCTTGATTTTCACTACTATTTCTTTAATATGAACACGTGAGATTTTGCAAGTAAACTGAACTTGTGGAAAGTTAAGGTTCCTTCAGCATGCTTGCTGTGATTAGATTTATAGAGGAGTGTGCCTTAGTGTGGGCTTATCCGAATATCTTATAATAATTATCTTTTCCTCTGTAGGCAATACATTCCAAGCCGGAAGACTATTACCGTCGACTTCTCGTGTTTAGATCAGAGTGTATACGATGTCGTACAGCCTTACGACACATCCCTCTGCTCTGAACAAAACTAATTCATCTGCAATCCCCTCCACTGCTACATTAATTTTTTTATCAATTAGTTTCTAATGTTCATAGGAGTAATACACACATCAGGAAATAGACATGTTGTAATCAATGTACTTCCCACATATAAAGGGGCATGCTTTGCAGTGTGTAGTATGTGGTCCTTAAAGGTCAACAAATTGATTTGTATACCCTCAAGTGGAAAAATCATTTCATTGAAATGAAGGGGATGTGAAGTCATTAAGACACCAAGACAGATAGCTAGTCATTTATAACCCATCCCTTAGTGCCATGTGGAACCGCGCCGTCTGTGTGCATGTGTGTTGCGTTTGCAAGGTGCAGGGGATCGTCAGTGCATGACAAGACTTGAAATGTCGTTGAAGCAGTCCTCTATTGAGAAATATTTGTCATCTAGCCAGAGCACCCAGATAGGTTCAAGCACAGTTTTGGCCTCTACCTGTTCAGCGGCAGTTGGTGAAGATGATAGTCAGCAACTAAGTAACGATGAAGACCCAGAGCAAGACCGGAGTAGTGAGTCTCAAGAAGAGGCACTCACGATGCATGCGTGCAGTACAGATTTCGTGGAATGCTTGGACTTACTTTTACGACCTAATCAGCCAAGATTAAAAAGTTTTCCCCCTAAGCAGTTTGGTAAAAACATAAGGTAGAGTACCGTACCGTTCTTTCAATTAAAAATGGTTTGATGAAGAGAAATTGTTGCACTGGGACAATGAAACGCACAAAGCATACTGCTTCTTATGTAGAATATTTTTGTGTTAAAGCAGCTTATCACCACATGAAGCAAACCAACGTAAGTATATAGTCAACTTGACAAGCAAATCGGTACAGATCAGGCAAACAATAGGCATTGCCTAGAAATTTAGTTTACCTCAATTGAGTATATAGCTTGCACGTCAGGCGCTGTCTTTTCGGGGTCATATTGAAGAGAAGGGAAACTTTTTAACAGTTAGTAGGTCTATGGGAGAAAGGAATCTGAGTGTCTCAAGTCCTGGATTGGACGCAGACGAGCATATATGTCGCAAAATTGAAATATTCAAATTTTGGGCCACAAAATTCTCAGGGCTATCATTTGTGATGTGTTATCATGCAACTGGTTTTCAATCATAGCCCATGAGGCAACAGATGCTGCCCTTGTGGAGCAGGTATACCTAAAGTCTATTTGCGTTCACCTGAGCCCCTGAAGTGGTTGTGTATAATAGGCACCCATGCTTTACTTATGTCATACTTTTCTTATGGGACATACAGCTATCTTTAGACTATAAGGTTTCATGGTTAGTGAAGGGACACCATCAGAATGGAAAAGTTGTGAGGATTCCAATTTTTTTAACGATAACAATTTTCCGATAGCTCAGGTGAATGGAACTTGGGACATATACAGCCAGCATAGAGTCTGATTTTGAGAGATATTATTATGATTGTACACAGGTGTCAATTGGTTTGAGGTATGTGGACCCTCAAACCCTTGAAATTAATGAAGACTGTGTGGGATTGTATGCTACTGACCAGACGAATGCCGACACTATCACAAACCTCACCCTTGATTTACTGCTTCAATGCAATATTCAACTGAAGAATTGCAGAGGACAGTGTGACGCTGGCGCTGCTAATATGGCTGGACGACGTGCAGGAGTAGCTACTAAACTGAGAGCCTAGGGCCATATACATGGGTCACTCAATGAATTTGGCAGTGCAAGACACCTGTAGGTCAATTGCAGTTATGGCTGATTCATTTCATTTTAAAGTACAGCGCTAAGAAGAAAGCTATGCTCTTGAAACTCAAGAATGATTTGTCTCCTGACACCCCTGGAGTAAAGCCCCTTTGTCCGACTCGTTGGACAGTTAGAGCTGAGAACACTCGTGCTGACGAGGAATAATGCGCATGCGCAGGTCACCACGCTCTGTGCTTTTGAATAATACTGTCATTCAATCAGTATTAGAAGATATAGTGGAAGAGGGAATTCAGAAGCCACTGCATCAGCAAGGGGATTGCTAGCTGTAATGGAAAGGTTCTCTTTTCTGTTTGGTGTTACTCTAGCTGAGAAGGTGTTAAGCTCGACAGATTCTTTCAGCAAAGCAATTCAAGCACAACATGTTTTTGAATTTGAAGCCAAGAAATATGTTGCAGTCACTGTTGCTGGTTTTAGAAGTGATTCAGAGATCTGGCAAGAAGTTAATACTAAAAGCTGCAGAACTGAAGATTGATGAGCCCACACTACCCCGGAGAACAAAAGCACCCAAACGTTTTGATCAGGCCAATGCAACAACTCATGCTGATCATACACCTGAGGACTGGCAATATTTCGAAGTTGTTGACACTTTGACTGGGGAGATAGAGCGTAGATTTCAATCAGAGTCATTTGTGCTATACACTAAGATTGCTATCTGCAGCCAAAGGAGAACTCGCCTCACCTCAAGATCTTCGTGACATTGTCTCTCATTTCGGTGATGGCCTCGATGGCAAGGAATTAGCCTTATTGAAGAATGTCATGACTGACTGTGAGTTCACATACGACACCCTGAGAAAAATGATCTCAGAGTATTGATGCGTTTCCCCACAAGTACTCAGGCTCCTGCAGCTATTGTTTGTCATTCCAGCAATGAGCGGGAGATCCTCTTCGTTTAGTAAAAACATACCTTCGGGCTAAAATTAAACAGGAGAGGTTAAACAACCTCATGATCATACAATCATACACATACATAGAGAGAGAGAAATCAACATACAAGAAGCAATGTCCGAGTTTATATCTGGCCTGAAATTGACATCGTTGACGACCATGTCGCACTGTTCACCACCCATACTCCACACATCGAAATGATGTGTTCCTCTTTGCACAATCTGAGTCTCTCTCCGCTTTCTTGGATGACCAGAGTTTGCAGGTTTTAGTTTATGGAAAACTCAAGTTAAAATTGATTGTCACAAATGTCCCTCTACTAATGCCTTCATAAGATCTTGATGAATGGTATTGTGAGTAGCTAGCTAAATTTTACTGAAATGTTTGATGATGCTGTATAGGAAGATCAACACTGGAGAACTAGTGATGCTGTTGGAAGTGGACTGCTGGGTGCAACCCCTGGATTGCTAGTGTAAGCTCCTAATCTTCAGAGGAGGAAAGTCTTCCCAATCCATCACAATGGTCTAGCTGGAGTCTGCAATGCTCAAAGAATGATTGCCCGAGTAAGGTTCACTTGGCTCGATGAAATGTAGGACATACCACTGGACATGCTCCTAGAATCACATAACTGCAGTGACATGATCTGAACCACATAACTGCAATGTATGTATGTGTTATAATAATGCGCTTTAAAATCTGCCAACCGAACGCCTCTCAGCATAACGGTTCACACCCACATGTAAACTGCTAACTCATCGCCCCTACAAATGCTTCCATCTATTCTACACTTGTGTACACAAACCTTGTCCAAGCAATGACCTCTTCACATAATTTAATTTCCCTCCATACCATTGAAGCGTTGACAACTACAACATACCATTGATCGTACATTTAATTAAAGTTGCTGCTAATCTAAGGCCTGATGGTAAATGAACATCGTAACATCTCTTGTCTCTATCACTACGTACGGTAGTCACTTACTTAATGTATAGGGATTGACATGGTACCTAGCATCATAGATGTATGGGGCTATGTTAGGGAGTTTTGTTCATCTTCTTCTTCTTCTTCTTCCTGTTCAACCAGCATAACTCAAAAACCGAAAGAGATAAAGCCATGAAATTTTGTAGAAATGTACATATCGACCAGTAAATTAAAAATCCTGCGAATTTAAAAAAGAGGCATATAGGGATGGTATAAAAAGGAAGGGAGACAAGATAGGGATTGGATACATGAAGCATGGTTAATGAACAGATTTGAGTACGCTGACACCCCCAACCCCATCACATAATCCCTATATTGTTGCCTGGTGTGTTACTCTTATAGGGGCTAAAGGTTACTAAAAGCAAGCATTCTTTCACTGTGTCCCTGTTGTTTTTAGTAACATTTATACTGCCACATTCCCTTTAATTAAACTCCACTTGGACTCTATAAGGGTGTTGGTTACTCAGTAGTGTATTGTAAGTTCTGAGTATTGTAATGGTGAATGTTTAATACTTCACCTAGGCAACAATATAGGGATTATGTGATGGGGTTGGGGGTGTCAGCGTACTCAAATCTGTTCATTAATCATGCTTCATGTATCCAATCCCTATCTTGTCTCCCTTCCTTTTTATACCCATCCCTATATGCCTCTTTTTTAAATTCGCAGGATTTTTAATTACTTGTCTCCACTCATTTTTATATACTACTACGTATTATCTGTGCGGAACTGGGCAAGCCCCTATATATATAAATAATAAATTGTTGTGGTCGTCATGGAAATGATGTAATACAAATGCGCACCAAGTTTCACCTCCATGCGTGCTACAGTTAGCAAGTTTGAGGAGTGAAGAAGTAATTTTAAACAAAAGTACCTGAGGCTATTTGTTGTTGTGGTCGTCATGGAAATGATGTTACACACATGCGCACCAAGTTTCACTTCCATGTGTGCTACAGTTAGCAAGTTTGAGGAGTGAAGAAGTAAATTTAAAGAAAAGTGCCTGAGGCTATTTGTTGTTGTGGTCGTCATGGAAACGAAGTTACACACATGCGTACCAAGTTCCATCTCCATGCGTGGTACCGTTAGCGAGTTTGAGGAATGAGGAAGTGGTTTTAAAGAGAATTGCCTGAGGCTTTTTCAAACAAAATGCGGTCGTCATTGAAACATGTAATCGTCCTGGAAATGATACAATAGGCATACTTACCAAGTTTCATCTCTATGTGTGTTACCATTGGAGAGTTTGAGGAGTGAAGAAGTAAATTTAAAGAAAAGTGCCTGAGGCTATTTGTTGTTGTTACAAACATGTATTGTTGTGATTTTGATGTTGGTGATTGAATACATTATGTCTACAATGTTTCGTTCACATAGCTCTTACCATTTGTGAGTTATACTGACACATGCGATCCCGTTATAATGTATTGCCTGGGGCTATTTGTTGTTGTTTACAGTAAACAATGTTGTTTACAAAGAAATAAGTATGACCAGTCTCTTAGGGTGACGGATATCTACATTCTTACAAAATTTCATTACTATATGTTGTTTCGTTTTTGAGTTATGGGTGTTGAATCTGAAGAAGGAGAAGATGAACAAACTCCCTATCATGGCCCCATACGTCTATGATGCTAGGTACCATTCCAATCCCTATCACTAAGTACGGTAGTACTTAGTATAAAAAATCCTGCGGATTAAAAAAAGAGTGCATATAGGGATGGTATAAAAAGAAAGGGAGACAAGATAGGGATGGTGTTTGTGGAAGCACAGAGATGCTAGCGAGGAGTTAAGGACTCCCACAACAGCCCCATATCGTCGTACGGTGGGAGTGAAGGTTATGAAAGAGTATTGCTAAGTACTGTACTACTTAATAATGATCGTTGTGTACATTTCATCGATCTGTCATGCTACATTCCCATGGAGTGTATGCACATCAAGGTGCGAGCAGTTATGTATATATACTTTCGTAATAATCAGCTGACCAAAACAATGTGCATGCATAACATCATTACATGGAAAATATAGTATAATACGAGAAAACCAAATTCAAGTATGCAGGGTTGCTGATACTTATGCGAGGAAGATTTTACTCCGTGGTCAAGCACGAATACGAGGATATAGGGCTGTTGTAATGACCTGTGGGAGTCCTTAACTCACTTTATTGATATAGACCAATAAAGCACCATCCCTATCTTGTCTCCCTTTCTTTTTATACCATCCCTATGCACTCTTTTTTTAATCCGCAGTATTTTTTATTTACTTGTCTCCACTCATTTTTATATACTACTACGTATTATCTCTGTGGAAGGGGCAAGCCCCTATAAATATTTAATAATAGAAGAAAAAATGCCTCTTGTCGTCATGGAAATGATATGCATACCACGTGTGCTGCAGTTAGCAAGTTCAAGAAGTGAAAAAGTAATTTTAAAGAAAAGTGCCTGAGGCTATTTATCGTTGTGGTCGTCATGGAAACGACGTTACACACATGCGTACCAAGTTTCATCTCCATGCGTGGTACCGTTAGCGAATTTGAGGAGTGAAGAAGTAATTTCAATGAGATCCAACTTTTGACACATCCGACTGATCCGTATCGTCACAAAGAGCATGTATCCAAGAAATGGCTTAAATTGCATAATCGGTACTTGATATAATTATTATTCAAAATAAGTCAGTTTTCAAATTTCTTCTTCTCGTTGTTCAGTTTAGACAAGCGTATATCAAAACCACTTATGAAACTTGCATAGATTAGAAAATCCGACGACGTTCTAATTTGTTTGTAAACAATGTTACATGCAGAAAACCCAAAAAAATAGCCCCAGGCCATACATTACGATATAGACCAATAAAGTGTGCTAACTAGGTAGAGCAAATACCCAGAATGATAAAACTTTGTACACACATGAAACCCATCATTAGTACCAAAATGTAAACATTACAAGTTTGTAAACAACAACAAACTTCCTCAGGCAATAAAATCTTGTAAATAGTGTTTGTGCCTCTCACTTGCTTATGGTTGGTCCTCTATCAATGAAACTTGGTATACTGATGTACCATGAAAAGAGTTCATCAAAACAGAAATTACAAGCTTGTAAAACAGCCTCAGGCAAAAGACTTTTTAATGCAGTCAGTGCCTATAACTTGGATATGATCACAATGAAACTTGGTGCACTAATGTAATTTTACACGAGCAAGCAATGACAGTTCGAAGTATGTATATAGCCATTATCCATTTTACTACTGCATCATGACCACCAGGTCATCCCTGTCTTGTCTCCTTGCATTTTATGGCATCCCTATATTCCACACTTCCTTAATTTGAAGAATTTTTCAGTTACTTGGTATATATTGTCTCTACATCTAATGCCACGACCACCTATTGCCACTACTGCCAGTAACTCACTCGTTTTTTTTGTCTCTCGTACCATACATACTCCACTGTTACTACCATTATGTTAATTCCCTCTATTGTCAGTATTAGGTTTAGCTGTTTCATAGTAATTACGTACTTGGTAAAAAAATCGCTGCCAGAAGTGTTTAACAAATGTGTACATGGTGAGGATGTGAATACAAACATCAGTAAATGCATTATTGATTATAGGTAAACGAGTGAATGCTTCAGATACACATTCAAGTGTTTGTGGTATTAATTTTAAATGGTGTAAAGTGCGAGGGCAATGGTGAAGGGATTCTGTAGATGGCCAAGCATTGCAAATGTAGAAGTCTTAGACAATGCAGTCACAGCTGTAAACCGAGTTGATGGTAATAAATATATCATAGCTGTGCATAATACAAGGGACCACACTCATACTTCGTGACAATATAGGGCTTGTGTGGAGGAAATTTTACACGAGCAAGTGATGTCAGTTCGAAGTATGTAGCCATCATCCATTGTACTACTGCATCACGTTCACTAGGTCATCCCTCCTTACTTTTTATGCCATCCCTATATTCACCATTTTAGATTTACTTGTCTTTCTGTGGGTTCTCTCAAGTAGCATCAGTTCTGCTTGTGTGAGTGACCACACTTAACATCCGTACAGAAGAATGGGGAGGCAGTATGGTAGAGGTGCAGGGGGTGGAGGCAGCTAGCGTGAGAACCAAGGGGATTGAGTGAGAAGAAGTCCCTTCTGCAGGAACTGCAACGCTCTGAGGTGCGAGATTTGATGATGAGGAGACAGATTGTAGTACTCCCAAGTTGGTGGTAAAGAGTCTTTCTCTGGGATGATCTCGCTACCTAGTTTCTCAAAGTAACGGGCCCAACCTTCCGCGATGTTTTCATTTTTTTTGTTTTGAGATGCCGGCAGAGAATGGATGGATACTGTGGGCGGTGTTGTGGTTATGAACAGAAAGAATCTCTGGGGATTGAGGTTGGTATCCAGAAATATTTCTTGAGGCATTTCCTCTGTAGGTGAAGGCATGCCCTGAAGGTTCTCTTTGCAGATTTGTAGGCCATTCTGAGGTGGTTGTCATGACTGCGTTTGAGAATTTCTGATAGACAACTTTGGAGGGAATAGTGTACCTGGATAGGATTACTTCCTTCGAGGTTCCCGACCAGTTTCGAGGGATATGGAGTTGGTTTTAGGTAGGGCTGGAAGTTGTTGAGGATGAAGTTGGGAGGGGGCGGTGAGCTGCTACCCTGGCGAGTACTGGGAGGTGATCAGAGACAGAGGTGTTCAGAGGGAGATTCCGCGAGATAAACGTGACCTTTCAACCACACCCCACTGGTATGGACCGCCTCCTCTGCGAGCATGATTAATCGTGGCCGGCTGTCCCCGCCTTATAGCCTGCTCTCTACAACGTCCGCCAGTCTGGGTTGCAGAGCGTCGATCGTAGCTATATAGCCCTGTACAGACAGCCATGAGTGATCCACAGACATGCCAAAGCGACGAAGACAAGCAGACGGTGTCCGTGAACGAAGGAGAACAGCAACAACTAACCGCTGCTCTACCCGTCTCCCTCGGGGATAGTCCGCCGCGTGGCTCGGCCCTCCTCCTGTGTCCGGCGCAGTGGAACGCTCTCCTGGAGGCGGCCCCCGTGTCCCTGGTGGTGAGAGAGATGAGCGACGGCACGACTGTGGCAGAGGACCCAGAGCAGCCGGACTTTGGTGCCGAGGCAGAGAGCGAGTCAGAGGACAAGGAAGGGGAGAAGATCCCACGACTGGTTTTTGCTGAAGACGATGAGATTCGGACCCCGCTCGGAGGGCAAACTCCTGATCCTGACAGGTATAATATTATAATTACTTGCCTGTATGCTGGGGTACTAGTTATGTAAGGCGTATAGAAAGGTGTTTGTTCTACACAGGAGGATAATCTTGGTTGAATAACTATTTTGTGAGAGTGAAACCTAAAGGTGAAGAAGGGAAGCATGTGGCTGTCACATAACACCCATAACCTGTTGCCTTCCCCCACCCCAACAGCTCCTAGTATATTATATGTTGTTTGGGTGTCCAACTTCGTTCTATCCCAACTTTCACTAGGATGGAATAGTGTAACATGGCTCTGGGTTTAACTGCGCAGTTAGGTTAACCAGAGGACAGCAGTGTGTAAACATGTGGCACTCTACTATGGTGGGCCAGACATCTGCTCTGTATAAGTGCCACTTTAGCAGTGAAACAGCCACACACAAGACAAGCATTACAAACTGACATGGTGCAAGGGTTCATTGTCATAGAGCCATGGCCAGTTTCCTGTGTACACCCAAGACTTGGTGCATAATTGGAGACTGGATTTTTAACCCTCAGCGCAGCGAAGGTTAGAGTACTTGGTTTGTCTGTCCGTCCGTCCGTCCATCCGTCTGTTACCACATTTTCTGCCACCACGTGCAACAAACAGGTAAAAAAGTGACACCAATGGGTTCAACGCTACACTGGCTTGTGCCGCATTCAGAAGGTATGGTGTGAAAAGCAAGTAAACAAGCGAATATGCAAATTAGCACAGGCTTACCTCGACCGGTCCGCTGTGCATCTTGAAGGCACAAGAAGTCACAACACAGGGCGTGCATCGACTCCCGCATGCCATCTACTACTGTAGCTAGCCCGTGCCAGACTCTCCATGAGCTACTAGCGGGTGACCACAAGTTAACGCATACCATAGTAGCCCAACCCATCAATTAGTGGTACCGCGCATGCGCAGTTTGCCGAGGGTTTGCACTTTAGTGCTTTTCATTCAACCGGCAACCAGTAAAGTAACTGCCAATTGGGCGGAACGTGGTACTAGAGAGTTCAGGCTTGGTACACACCCCCTCAGCCTCAGTGATAGACACTTATGTACAGGTAAAATGAAGAACCCCCAATTGCTAGTTAGTATCTGACAATCGAGCTAGGCACGGCCATTCTCTTATGGTGCCGGGAGCATTGGTGTCCCAATGTTTCTCTATCAGAGTATTCCACCAGAAGTGGAAACAAGCACACTTGATACGCGTTATGCACTGCCATTCTCGTTCCATTGTGAATTGTTTAGTTGATAGCCTGACCTGGAACACGTGTATTTAGCCTGTTTGAAAAAAGATTCAGGAACTAACTATTCATGTTTGTGTCGACATTCTGAGCATTGAAGTGTACAGAACTGTGGAATATGTTTGTGCCACAACTAAACACTTGCCATTGACAATGCTGACACTATCATATGTATTACTCATTGCTAGCTTCAGCAATGTCCAGAACCTGGCTTTGTCGTGAGGGGTAGCTAAAATTTGTGAAAATAATGTCGGTGTATTCATAAATTGAACAACACGTGTCTTGATGTTCATTTCGTATTATGTGTACATATTAACAGCTGTGGTGACTTTCTGTAAGGTAGTGCTACTTAGTGAATGGTGCATTGTTCACTGTTTGCATGAGCAAGGACATGTGCTCCTTTCGTTAGGATTTGAGAGGTTTTTAGTGGGTGTGATTCAGTGTGCGCCAAGCCAAGACTGTTCATATCTGAGAACCATGTCTATAATAGAGGACAGTATTAATGAGAGGGAGATTAGAAAGTTTGAAGAGGGGTTAATAGCAAAGTAAAGCTGTTATTGTATAAGACATTTAACAAGGTGGTAGAGTTCAAGAAGTACTTGCATGGGAAAAGTGATGCTGGGTCTAGATTAATGTTTAAGTTCAGGTCAGGCACGCATGGGCTACATGAGGAACTGGGTAGGCATAGGGGGAGGGAGGGGGTGAAGGAGTACCTGTTGTGTGATGATGAGTGTGAAAGTGTGAGTCATGTGTTGTGGGAGTGTCCAGCATATAGTAGTCTTAGGAGCAATTTCTTAGTTGCCCTGCAGGGGAAGCTTGGGGATGATGGGTTTGAGCATTTCCAGTCGCTTGATAGTTTCAGGAAAGCATCCTTTATATTGGGGAGTGAACTGTGGGAGGATAAATTTGGTTCTTTGCTTGGCCTTGTTAAAGATTTTATTGTGGATGTTTGGGAGCTAAGAAAGGTTAGGTTATACGGCGATAGTCCCCGCGTACAACAAACCCAGTCTCAGATTGCGCCTGGGGAGCTGCAGGGTGTCGCTGGTGGAATGGGTGAGTTGAGGTGTCTGGGAGGTGAGACAGACAGCTCATGTTCATATGGTATATGTTCGTTTGTTAACGGTTCCGCCCATTGCTCTGGGTGGGTGGTCTATGGCCCTAGTGCTATGGCAGCCACCTGAGTATTATTATTATTACCTGACTCTCCATGATCTACTATGGGGAGACTAAGACCATGCATAAGCCTAATTGGTGGTACTAGGCATGTGTATGAATGGGTTGGAGCTGAGAGTTTTGCACTTTTATGCTTTTAATTTTAGATAACTACCTGAACAGTTTGTGAATATGTTTGTGGTCCAGTGGGGAAGAGGGCAATGTTTGCTTTTCAGGTGTGTGAGCAATGCCTGATAGGTGATCCTTGTGTAAGCACTAAAAATTGGACTGGGAGGCTACACACACACCAGTTTTAACTTGATCATGCACATTTCTTCCACAAGGTAATATTATTGGCTTGTTCTCATGCCATAAATAATTTTTTTTTACAAGAATCAGAGTTTTGATAATATAGGCCAGTTTAGCCCTGAAACTGGCTCTCCCCAGAGGGTTTGCTCCCTGTGTATCTTTAAGGCACAAGAAGTCCCAACGAAGGTCATGTATTGACTCATGCATGGTATCTACTGCTGTAGCTAGCACGTGTCAGACTCTCCGCGAGCACGAGTGAAATAGAAATATGCAAATTACAACTAGCTTACCTCAACTGCATTTTGCCTGTTCACATATTTTTGAGGCAATAGAAGTTATCATGGAGGCCAAGTGTTGAGTCTCGCTATGCTATCTAACCTGCTAGACTAGGACTCAGAGAGTTCTAATTAGCTAGAGACCACGACACGAGTAAAACATGACGCGTAAGCCCAGCTCACCAATTAGTGGTACCAACCCATGCATGCGCAATGCATGTACTCAGACATCTGCGTGCATTTAGTACCCCGAGGGTTTGCATTTTAGTGCTTTTAATTACACGTGGTAGCAGAAAAATATGTAGCAGACAGACATACTGACATAATGGCAGGCAGACACACTTACAAACTAACGTAACTCTCGCTTGAATAGTGTCTATTCCTCCAATGTGTAACAAGTGTTTTGTGTCACATTCCTAGGTTCTTGCCAAGTTGAATAGAGCATTAAAGTTGTTACTCTACATCTCCTAATAAATAGTGCAGCCTACCCCCATGGCCCTTGTCTCTGTGTGTGGCGCAGGAGTTAATCATCAGGCCATGAATATTCTCAGAGACAGTGCCTGGTCTATGGGAGATTAACAAGCTGTTAACTTGTAGTAGAGTGTGCAGTATGACTTGTACTGTGAATATTATAGTTCAGCAAGTACCTCTGACAGAATATGCTCTTACATTCACCAGTACTGGAACAAACAACTCATTTTTGGCGAGCGAGAGCAGTTTGATTCTTCACGGGTGTTTGGAATGATGTTCAATTTTTGTCCAGCGATAGTGCAGGTCACAACATTGTATAATAATGTTATAAATCCCGCATTCAGGTGACAAAGTGAGCTCGCTTCGCTCACCAATTAAGCACAGCACATTACCGCGTGATACACATGGTGTATACTAAAATGAACACAACACATTTTAGAGGAGGGAATGCTGGTTGTTGAGTTTCCACATGCGTATTTGCAGTATGTGCAGTTGCGCTACCTGTCCCATATGAAAAGTGCTAAAGTGCAAACCTTGGCAATGTGCATACGTGTGTACGTGTTGACACCCATAAGCATGCATGGGCTTGTACATACACCGCTAATTAATGGGCATGACTACACTGTTTTTGTGAGGTCTCTTGCTGAGGGTCTGAGGCTGGCTAGCTGCACTAGTAAGCATGTGGGACTCCATATTTACCATCGGTTGTAACTTCTGGTTTGTGTGTTTGTTTGTATACTTTCCATTCTCGTAGTATTTCCATAAATCTGTGTCTCTCCCACACCCCCATCGCCATCTTTATTGCCTCTGTCTCACAGAACTTACAGTGTAACAAAGGACACAAGACATTACTGCTCCACTTCAGAGACAGTAAGAGAACATACACATATCTTCAGACCACCATTATTGAGTCTACCGACTGTCTGTGTATATTATTTGTATCACAGTGCAGGAAGTCAAAACTAACACTTACTCGCACGGCAACACCACGTGCATGTGTGTGTGCTTTGCCATGCATAGTTAACAGAGTTGTTTACCGTCAGAGTTAGCACATGTATTTATTCCTGAGACTCTTTTTAATTATATTGCTAAGAATTTGTAGCTACATGTTGTTGCCTTGTGCACTGAAATTTCAACATTTAGTATCCATGGTATACTGTACACAAAAGTGGGCGTACTCCATAGCACTCTAGGTGTGAGTGAACTTCGAACCTTACCTCAAGTAAGTGCAGCTATCAGGCTTGCTCCTCAGCTAAAAAGTACTCCGCTACTCCGGCTTCAATGCACATGAAATGTAAATTTCAATATGTGTGTGTCAGCATTACACAGCACTCCCACGCAGACACATAAATGGGTCATTAGTACTTCATTAATATCATGGTTTATTGTTTCTATTATCTACTTTAACTGCTAGCTCTGTTCCCTTATAACACATTGTGTTCTAAACTTCCTTCGTGACCTTTGTTTAGTAAACTCTGATTTACGTGTATGAAGACCCCAACCCATAACGTGTATCGGCAGCAGGGGAAGTTTTAATACACATGTATAAAAAAACCTTGGACAGTGATACTGTTATACACTAATAGAATCTAATTTCGTGTGTGGAGTGAATATGCACGTGTAATAATGGTATTTGCCGGAGAAAAGTCACGGCAGGCTTTACAGTTGCACCAAATTATACTAATAACAATATGCAAGCTTTAAAGTATGTCTCCCATCAATGAGTGTGGGTATAAACCGTTGGGTTTAGCTCAGAGGTGTCAAAGATTGCGTAACAGGTGATAGGGTACGATGGGATTAAGAAACCAAGATATGTATGGCTCAGCAAAAATTGCATCGTTAGGATTTTTGGTACTGTAGTTTGTTGAGGATGGGTGATTGACTAGTAATGACCTCCCTTTTGTAATGTAGAGACATCAAGGCATTGGATTTAAGGTGTAGGTCTAGGAAAGAATACAAGTGAAATGAAAAGCACTAAAGTGCAAACCCTTGGTGAATTGCACATGCGCGATACTGCTAATTGATGGGCTGGGCATGCGTTTACTCGTGGTCTCCCGCTAAGCTCCCGTAGCTACAGTAGTAGATCGCATGCGGGAGTCGATACACATCATTCGTGGTGACTTATTGTGCCTCCAAGGTACATGGAGCAAGTGGACCCTATCGAGGTAAGCCTGTGCTAATTTGCACATTGGCTTGTTCAGTTGCTTTTCACGCCATAACTTTCGAACGCAGTATTTTTATGAAAACACCTTTTTTCCAAAACCAAGCCAGTGTAGCAATGACTATCGCTGTTTCTCCGATTTCTTGCATGTTTTGGCAGAAAACGTGATAACAGACACACTTACGAACCAAGTACTGTAACCCTCGCTGTGCATGCGCACCGAGGGTTAATAATCATCATGTTCTGCTGTTACCTGTGCTACAGTTGGAGAATGTGGCACTAGAGCTGGACAACCCTTCCTCTCTCCGTCCTCCCCTCCTCCCCTCCCGTCCTGATAATGTGGAACATCCTATACACAGTAGCACCACCTCAGGTACAGTACTCATCATATTTGGCACGGTGGAAGAGTGCTTGTACAATTAAAGTGCAAACCCTCGGCGATCTGTGCATGCGCGATACTGCTAATTGATGGGCTGGGCTGGGCTATTTTTATGCGTTTACTCGTGGTCTCCCGCTAGTAGCTCGCGGAGAATCTGACACTGGCTAGCTACAGTCGTAGATAGCATGTGGGAGTCGATACATGCCATTCGTTGTGACTTCTTGAGCCCACAATGTACACTGAGCGAGCGGATCAGGTCGCACTAAGCCCAGTGCGATTATGCATATTGGCTTTTTTTGCTTGTTTTCACGGCATATCTCTCGAACGCAGTCGTTTCAGGAAAATCACCCTTATATATTTCAAGCTCGCATAGTTCTGAAGCCGCTGGTATCGCTAATAGGCCACCTCGTAGCCTGTAGTGCCAGAATATGCGTCGACACACACACACACACACAGACAGACAGACAGACAGACAAACCAACTACCGTAACCCTCGCTGCGCATGCGCGCCGAGTGTTATTATGACACATCCCAGACTGCACTTTCCCATTGTCCTGTTAGCTGTACTTGTTCAACACACAGCATACACACTCATACACCTTAGAGTTAGTGTTGATGACAACGACAGTACCATGTTGGATACATGTACGTGTACTAATGCTGATGATTGGACCTCGCCCAATAGGTCTATGGTCTCCTTCCGTCCCTACCTCTCCCCTCATTCCCCACACCACCCCTCTCCCACCTCCCTCCTCACTCTCCACACCCTCGTACTCTGTGGCCCACCTCGAGCTCACCATCGAGTCGAGAGGGAGTGACACACCCACCAGGTCCCGCACATCCTGAGTACCGCCACACGGTGAGTATAACAATGTTTTGAGTATGCACATACATGTACACAGTGTGTGCTATATTGTACATCTGTACTGTTAGATGTAGTATGATGTTATTCCCAGGCATTCATAGGTGCTTTGATGTTAGCCGCCCATGTAATTCCTACTGCATGTGCATATTATTGAAAACGTTTGAAAGGTGGAAAGCCAGTTCCAGAATGCAACACGAACTTACCAGCTTGGATGTTTGGGCTATAAAATTTGCTTGTGGAGGATCAACATGTATATTCTTGACATCCTTATTGTACATATTGGTATTACCATAATTGGTAATTATGGTACAGTGTTCTTTGGTCAGTTTGAGGGCTGTTGTGGTAAAAAAATGTAGGCCAAGAAATACAACCGACCCTGTTGGTCTACTCTATTAGTGTGCACCAAATTGCTCTACTCTACTCTACATCCCAACTTCATCCTACAGATTACACGATCTGCAAGTCATCATGCCTCCCCTCTGCTATGTCACTCAGTCAACTTACCCCCCTCCCCTCCTCACTCCCGCACCAACCAACACCCTCACACCCCTGACCTTGAGCTCATCCACTGGCCTGCCTACAAGAAACACACCCGACATGTCTCTGAGACACCCTCCCTTCCCCCGTTCCATTCCTCCTCCACCTCGTCTGCATACCATTCCAGGAACTCGTCACTAGGCTCGCAGTTGAGCAGCTGCTGCTTCGAGTCTGACAGTGTGCTAAACCAACTGACTGACATGGACTCTGCACTGGCCGTGCACACTGGTATGTACATACATGTGTGTTACACGTGTGTATATTAAGAGATTGCACTACACACTGTTTTATCTGCCTATTGTGAGTCAGTGAATGTGAGAGAGTGAATTTAGCAAAGGGTGGCGAGAGAATGTTACTTGGTAGAGCTGTGCTGGACTGTGCCAAAATGCCATTCCCATTGTGTGCCAAGACACCTTGTATTCAATGCTACAGCATTTGATACATTTATGAACCATTATCTCATTTCCTGTTCGACCTGGTGGAATGTGGTGGGATCAAAATACATGTATGTTGTATGTATAATATATGTGTGTAGGGAGCCATGGAGACTTGAAGAGGTTCCATCGGTATGGAGACACGTCTCCTTGCTGCAGTGACCTCAGTCTCCCAACCCATTTTGGGTCCCATCACCTACCCTCACCTCTCCTCCACAATAGGTACTGTAGCTTTGCAAGATACGTGCGTTCCTTACTTCATAGGCAATGGAATACCAGGAGTAAGGGTTAGACTATGCAATGGATAGACAATGAAATACGAACACCGCCGTTATGTGAGATTTATGTATATGAAGTAGTGGCCAAAGATACACACCTACATGGCCAATTTGAATGAAGCAACTTAATACACTATACCTCACTCAGTTTCAAGCTGTGCTCATAGCTAACAAACATTTGCCCTCCACCTTCCTCACTACACTGGTGATTTCCAGAGTGAAGGGTCTGTCACTGTCCCCAAGTCTGGAAGAGACACTGTGCCACTGTAGCAGCAGGAACAGAGAGTTCATTCTGGAGAGCTTGGAACAGAAGAGGCAGGCCTCCACCATGAAGAGCAGCGAGTGGATCAAGCAAGAACTCGATAAGGATAAAGACAATATTGTCCAAGTCAAAGTATGTTTTCTACACTTGCCAAGATAATGCAAGTCTTCAACTTAAACAAATTGTGTGATATTCGTGGTGCACTCTTTGTCACTTTGTGGTGCCAGAGTTGTGTTGGTTATGCACTCACTTTACTCACAAGGGACTATAATAGAGAGAACGATGAGTGGTCGGTCACCAGCAATCCTTGGACACCATTGTAGAGAAAGAGAGAGGGCTGAGGCTAGATCCAAACTGTATACACTGATAGCTAGTATGTAAGAGATAATGTGCGTTTAGAGTTCTATACGTGATTTATGGGAACGAGGGGTGTGGTCTCGAGACTCACAGCACGAGGCGCAGCCGAGTGCTGTATGGGTCTCGAGACCACAACCCGAGTTCCCATAAGTCATGTATAGAACGATAGGACGCACATTATGTGTTTTATTGTGACTTTGTAGCAGTCGTCGACCTCCAGCGAGAGAAATACGACTGCGTAGCCTACTACCTGTGCGCACTCGCTGGCTTCTCGAGCGAGTTCTCTGTTCTCCAGGCTACCGTAATCGAACAAGGTCGTGATGGTGGCTCTTTCTCCCTCAGAGAAACTCGTTTTATAGGTCGCTGGGCCGTTTGACCGGTCGGTGTGCCGCGGCCGCGGTCTCACTTGCCACTGGGAGCTGAATGAAGGGGTGTGGTCGCCTCAGCCATCCCTCGCCTCTACAGACTCTACAGAACAGTCATCCCTCGCTCTACAGAACAGGTTTTGTCTACACTATGGGTACGATGCTGATGCTAGTTCATTATTGAACGTTCAATATTGGTCATATTGAATGCGTGCTACAATATGGGAAATAAAAGTATGCGCGGCTCCTTTGATCCGCCAACGCAAGTCACAATAAGAAATATTATTGGTTACTGCATAGTATGCCATAAGAAGAGAAGATTATGAACACAATAAAAAATGCCGACCAGCAGATTCCGTGACTCAAAATATAGTAACCAACCTCCTTTTTTATGCATCCGCTGAAAATGTCACTCAAATTTCGTGATGAAAAGTGTGACTTGTGCTCCAGCAAATAGTTTTCTTACGGACACAAGGTTTATGTACACACATTAGTAGTATATCTTACACTTGATAGTGCACATGCGTGAACATTGCGCAGTGCGTCGTAAATTTCACACTATACTCTTGCTTGCATCACTCAATTGCACTGCACTCTGGTCCGTTCAGAAAGCAGCTCATGAATATGGGGTCCCAAAATAAATACTTGGTGACCGGCTGAGTGGCCGTGTTTTGGCTGTTGTGCAATGTGGTCCAAGTGCCAATTTCTCACTTAGATAGGAGGAATTAGCGATGTTCCTCTCCTGCTGTGCCTCAATTGGCCATGCAAAATTCGCAAGGAAGTCACCTAAAAGGTGTGCATAAGCTGTCATAATAGAACCAATTACTAGCTCTCAGAAGTGTGTGGCTGTACTACACTCAAGTAGTATGGCTGGTTAACAACACCTGTTTAGATTTGCAAAAAAATTTAAGGGAACACATAGTAGCCCACATTGCAAGGAGTAGATGCCTTGTTTGAAAAAACGGGCTTGTTTCCAGAAGAAGCAAAGCGATGCTTACGATCACTGTTGCACTGGTGGTAGGGAAAAATAGTTCCCAGTGATGTTTTCACCAATTTGTGCGCCTCTGTTTGTAGAAGAAACGAGGGGTGTCAGACAAGTAATTGTCTTCAAACGTTAACTTCGTGTGCCAACCGCTCCCTTCAGAGCGAGAAATATTTTGCCAGTGGATAGCTACTTGTACTAGCTATCAGTGTATATGGCAAGATCTAACCTTAGCCCTCTCTCTTTCTCTACAACGGTGTCCGAGGATTGCTGGTGACCGCCACTTATTGTTCTCTCTATAATATGGCTCTGTTTGTGTACAGTTTGTAACAAACCTCAAAACACATGCGTAACGAGGATTATGGTATTTGGTTTGTGTAGGTGTGTCAGTCTGTTAGCATGTTTTCTGCCACCATTCACAACAAGCGGGGCAAAAATTGATACCAATAGGTTCCTGCGCTGAGCACTAGCTTGATCATAAAACCACTGCTGTTGAAAAGTTATAAACAAAGTGAATGAAAAGCACTGAAGTGCAAACCCTCGGCGAACTTCGCATGCACGGTACCGCTAATTGATGGGCTGGGCTATTTAGTATACGTTTACTCTCGTGGTCTCTCCTGCTAGTAGCTCGCGGGGAGTCTTACACGGGCTAGCTACAGCAGTGGATAGAATGCGGGAGTCGATACACGCCCTTCGTTGTGTCTTCTTGTGCCTTCAAGATACACAAAGCAAGTGGACCCGGTCGAGGCGATGCGCATGCGTGTTTTCCGCAGATCAAAAATGGCCACTACTGGCATTAGCCGTACAATGGTGGAAGCGCTTTAGCTTTGCAACGGAGCATTTTCAGAGCTTCATTGCTCGTTAAGTAGGTCATATCGTTTGTGAGACGAACGAACACTCGAGAAGTGAGATGTAGAGTAACAGATAGACACACACACACACATAACGACTACAGTAACCCTCTCTGCGCATTCGCACCGAGGGTTAATAAGCCAATATGCTAATTAGCACTGTATCAACCAGCGTTTTGTGCACTGTTGTGGCATCAAGAGGGTGAGCATTGTGTATTTACACATTTTGTTCCAATCCTACATTTCTCCCCTTCTCTCCTGTCTTACACTGATGTACAGGTCAGCTCCAAGACAAAGCATGTTGTTCACTATAGCGTCAAGTGTGGTGACATCATCATTTGGGAGTTTGCTACCAAAAAGAGAGACATTGGTTTCGGTAAAATGAGTTTATGTGCATATGAGTCAGAATGCTGGTACTTACTACTAGTACGCTACAAACATGGGCTGTGAGTAACAGTAACCACTTCCATTACTAATGTTTGAGTTACTACTTTTGAGGCCCATCCGCTGTGGTTGCTGGTTGCCAGGTTGGCAAAAGTGGGTTTATTGGGTAACCCTTTCCCTTTATTACCTGTTCTGAATTTCCTTGGAAACTCTTTTTATCTTTCTGGAAACTGCATGCCCATTAAAAAAACTCTGGGGAGTAAGGGTTGGTTACTACTACTGTACAGGTATTTGAGAGTAGCATAATGTTCAAACAGGAGAACGTACAGCATATGTACGTTCAAAGGGAGAATACGTGTACTACTGTCTAGCTTCATGTACCATGGTCTGTTTGTACAGGGGTGTTGTTTGAAGCAACAGAAGTGGCCACAGAACAGGAGCCTCTTCCTTCTAGTCATGAAGTAAGGGAAAGAAAGTGCAGTACCGTGTTTCCCACTTAATATCAATGTATATGTACATGAATTATGACATTGGGAGAGCATACACATTACTGCATAAACACTGCACAGAGTAGTCAAATGACCAGTCTAAGCTATGTATCAGGAAAACAGTTTACATAGGACATTGTATTTGTATAATACTACTCCCCATGCACCAAGTCGAAGAGAACAGAAAGTGGCCAGAGTTTTTCATGACAATATACAGGATAAAGGTGGTAGAATGTATAGGTTAATATAAAAAAAAGTGTAGGTTTCCATTTTGTGCAACGACAAACGAGATATTCCACTTATGTAGAAGTATGAAATAAAGTGCCACCCGTTGTAGTACCAAGTCCTAGCTGTGTGAACAAAGTTACTTTTGACACACTATGTGAAATTGACCAACAGTTGTCGTTAGGAGTAAAGTAGCACGCTGGGCTCACTCTTGCCTTTTTAAACTCTATAGGCACAAAAACTAAACACGCTTACCAAATTGTTCCTGCCAAAATGAAAGTTTTGTGGTTTACTAGATAGTCTCGCAACAAGAAGTACACGTCCCTTTGCATGTGTGTAACGTATGAATGCAGTTATCTCAATATTGTATCAGAATGTATTTCACCAATGGTATGCACTATTATTGAAGCGCTTATAGTGCTGTGTGGAGCAGATATTCTCACACATAAAAAGCCAAATTTTCTCAGAATCAAATAAGAACTTTTCCCACATCGGGTCACATTTAACAACTTCACAATGCTCATCTTTCTTAGCAAACTCAAATGTAATAGCTTTGACTTGTATAGCCTTGTGTCCGTCCTGCTTATTGTGCTGTGAAAAACATTTCTGCCCCCTCTCCCCCGCAGTCCATTGAGAAGAAGGTGATGTCCATCTTGCCACCTTTTCGTGTAGGCACCCATGCCCACCCGACTGTTGGCTACCACTGTGCCACACAAAACGGCATCTATGAGATTCTTTTTGACAACACCTACTCCCGGTAAACTGCTTATACTTAGAGCCTAGCCTTTTTTACAGGATAGTGTGGCTTGTTAGGTTACTGGGAAGATATGTAGTGTATCCAACGGTAAAGCTATGGTGACCCCTGAAATAACTACAAAATACTATTAACCATCAGGGTGCATGCACAACAGGGGTTGCAGTATTTGGTTTTGTGTTTCTGGTATTTCATTCTACGAGTCAGCCTGTAAGTAGCAGCATGGGAGCTATGTCGGCATTAAAACTAGAAAGGTGATTTTCCTGAAATGACTGCGGTCAAGAGATATGGGGTGAAAACATGCAAACAGGCCAATATTATGTGAACCTAGGGACAGGTGGAAATCAGGCATGTAAGTCGGCAAAAATGTTAAGCATTTGTAGCTACCGGTTGTGAATACCACACATTTTCCATTGGAGGACCACCTTAATGCCATTTGGTTTAGCTGTAACAGTGCTTCAAAGACGCCTGTGTCGATTCACTTGTGTGTGTGTGTGAGCGGGTGCGTAATCCGGAGAGAATGCAGCTACCACAAAACCGATCTGAATTCTAAAGCTTACCTGCTACCTTCGTTGTTACTGGCTAGTTTTCTAAAAGCTTCGTTCGTCCACGGAGCCTGTAGACCAGCGGAAGGGCATGTCACCAGACTATGTGTATGGAGTACATATACGGAAAAGATTGTTCTACGCACACACAACACACGCATTTTGGCATTCTGCCAAAACAGTTCTATCTCTGGAATGGAACGGGCTATCCATGCATGCCTGATTTGTGATGAAGGTACAAAAAGGACATCGACATCTGGTAGAATGTCCAAAAATATTTTTGCCGACTTATGCTGGTTTTTATGTGTATGGTCACATACGTGTGCTGCATAATCAGCACCGGCTTACCTTAACCTGGTTTAGCTTGTTAAGCACAATGTGAACGTGGAGGTATGCAGTACTTGAGGGATTTATATCAGTTTAGCATCAGCCTAAACGCTACCCACTGATGCAGCTAGCTAGCCTGTGAAATAAAGTGAGAAATTGGGTCCGTCTGGTTAGAGTGCCATGGCCCATCCCATCATTTAACAGTGATTATATATGAACCTTGGTTTGCATTATTCACATTAACTTTGTATCTCAAAACTACAGGTTCTTTGCCAAAGAGCTGTTTTACAGAATAACAACTCAGTCTTCAGAACCAAATGTGAACTACTTAGAACAGTACAGTAAAACTGACCTTTTCATTCTAAATAATGCTCAACCGCAATAGATTTTGATCATTTGTGTCCTGTCTTGTATGTGTGTGGGTTATGTTTGTGTCCCAGAATATTTTGTATAAGTCACTTCTACTGCTCCAAATCACAAAAATAAAGCTTGATTGTCTGCATAATAAACCAAACTATTTGCCCGGAAGAGGGAATTGTGTAAGTGTCCACGTACATTACCTGTAGTGATGTTAGCATGCATCTTTGTGAGCAGACTAGCAACACCCAAAACTATTGAGCACTTTCAGGCATTGATAGTCAAATGTCAAGTGAATTCGCAGGATTTTTATGTACTTGTATTATACAATACTCCATGGTTTCGTGTGCCAAAACTGTATGAAACTGAAACAGTTGTATATTTTTAAACTGGTTTGTGGTCTTTTTTGAAGATTTGGCATTGGAAATTAGATTCACACAGTGCATAGGGGTAGTATAGGCGGTTTTTGAAACTTCCACTTAAATATCACCTATCACGAAAAATAAATCACATGATACAAACTGAGATCAGACATTAATAATAATAATTATTTTTTTTAATGACTAAGAGCCAGGAAGGCTATTAGTCAAACTACCTACAATGTAATATGAAAGTGGTATGAATAAATTGCCACTGCATCATCTCATCAGATCCTAGTGAGTACACGAATTTCTGCTCTGATGAAAGCAACTTATATCCAGGAAACATTGCTTGTATTTCTTGTTACAGATTGTTTTCATACATTGAACATTTGCATAGGAAATAAATCCGATTTGCACTTGCGACACAGCCTTTGGCTCACTGGGACCGACCTCGGTTAATGGTATCTCCCACGTTCAATTTCCAGACTGTGGCATCCAACTCTAAGCGGAGTCATAGATACTCGGAGTGCTGCTGAAGGTTATATTCAAAAGATAAGGCTACGTGCCAAACTCTTTCTTCGATAATCTGTATTATCTCAGTTTGTTTCCCCCTTGTCCATGAGGCTATGTTCAAAAGAATAAACTGGTCACGGTATGTGCACATAATAAGTGTTTTGCGTGTTTCGGTCAAAAACACAGAACTCTGAGAATGGAGTAGCATAACTGGCAGTATTCAAGAGAGTAGCCACATTTGAAACCCAACACTTTCCCCCACACCTAGCATTGTACAGTGACAGGGACTTTGCTGCTTTGAGTAGTGCAGGGGCATCATCTGTTCCAGAACTTCAGTATTCTCTCCTTCCTCCATAGATTGACAGGGAGCTTCAACATTGTTTCATAGAGCTGGGGGGTGTGGGCAGATGCCCCTAGCCCTAGTATCGTCGGTAGTGCAATTTTGGCCACATTTTTGTAAACCATATCGCTAGATACTTGTCAGACTACACTTTCCAGGATATGATTGTTATACATTAGAACTTCTATCCCCACCAAAGACACATATTTTGGTTTTATCTGTATTGACTTCTAGTTTCCTCCTTTGGGAAAAGTCTGATAAGGTGGTGATGTGTTTCCTTAGACCTGCAGCACTTGAGGAGGACCACATCATCCGCATACATGATTATGTCCAAAATATTACGTATTACCATTGAGAAGTTCAATTCCCGCATTGTTATTCTCTTTCCAACTCTGCTGTGAAGCAGAGGGCTCAGTATACAACCATGTCGGATTCCTCTTGGGCACTTAAACAGATCAGTGGCTTCATTACTGGATATCCTGATACACGAAGATGCAGAAGCATACATTGATTGTAACACTGCAATTATCCGCTGACTAACTCCAATACTGTGCATGGCCATAAAAGTGTGTGGTTTATTCTGTCAAAGGCCTTTTTGAAGTCCACAAAGCACACATAAAGCTGTTTTTTGACTTAAAGCCATTTCATTCCATGTGTTTCCTGTTCTTATGAACACCAAACTGTGACTCTGGTATCAGTACATTAAATCGCACTACATTGATAAATCGCACAGAGATAATGCAAAATCCTACAACTAGTTTGTAAACGACTATTACTAACAACAAATATCTTACTTTGTGGGGACATGAACGCAAGAACTGGCAAGAATGACTACATTGAAAAAGATACAAATTTCTTTGTTCCATCCCCCCTACCTTATGAAAAAAGATTTTGAAAGTGCACGACAATCTGCAGACATATCAGTGAACACACAAGGAAGACAACTCATTGATCTTTGTATCAGTTTACGTCTAAGAATTCTAAATGGAAGACATAAAGGGGACAGCCCAGGTAAATTTACCTGTTATACTCCAAGAGGCTCGAGTGTGGTAGATTATGTTATTATATAATATGCAGGTCAGCAAAGCATATTAAGACCACTTCCCTCTCAAATTTGTGCTCAAAGCAGCAATGGTGCTGCCATCTATGGAGCCATCTCTAATATGTAAATTCCCCCTCACTGATCTCCTAACATGGAACAAGGAGAATTTCATCAGCAGTTTGGAAGAGAATGACGTAGTGACACGTGTTCTTCATCTAAAATGTTTACTATCTTCAAAGTCTATTGATTGTGATGCGGGGGCAGAACAAATAACAGAGCTATTAACAAACTTGATGAACAAGAGTTTAAGGAAACCTAGGGGGAGAAGAGTAAGAACCAATAAAAGCAGATTTCCCAGAAAGAGCTGGTTTGATGAAGAATGCAAAACCCCCAAAAAATAGTTGCCAACAGTACAAGAAAAAACTTAACAACATTTCTCAGTTCAATCGATAAAACTATTTCAGGGAGAAAAGGATCTACAAAAATGGTTAAAAGGAAGCGAGAAGCAGCAACTAAACAGCATTACCAAATGCTTGTGAGTGCTCAAAAGACAGATCCTAAGATTTTCTGGATATGTTTTTCTAGAGCAAAGGGGAAGATGGCTCCATTTTCCAATATAGACCCCAAAGCTTTTCTGTTCCACTTTGCAAATCTAAGCTAGCTCAAATCTAAACAGGTCATCAGAGAATGACAGCTCTGTAGCTCTCCCTCAGTCTGCAACTCCATCACCTTATATCCCAGAACTGGATGACAATAATAATAGTGCGAGAAACCAAACAGGCCATTCTTCGTCTGAAATCAAATAAAGTGCCTGGCCCGGATGGTATTTCAGGGGATGTTTATAAAGTTCTGAATGGTTTATTTCTCTCCCCCCAACATTATTGAACCTTATCCTCCATTCTGGCACTTACCCTAAAATCTGGTCAGTCGGGGTTATTACACCAATACATAAAGGTGGTTCCAAACAAGACCCCTCGTGTTATCGGGGAATTACTCTTCTGAACAGCATGGGGGAAATCTTTACATCGATTATTAGTACAAGGCTAATGGAGTGGGCAGAGAAAAATGGCAGAATGTCAGTTTGGTTTCAGAAAGAACAGAAGAACTGCTGACTGCATATTTATTTTAAACACTATAATTGAGCATTATAAAGGAAAACAAATATCACTGTATCTGTTACGTTGACCTGAAAAAAGCATTTGACTCTGTGAACCACTCGCTTCTCTGGGTGAAGCTGGCACAACTAGGTATAAGCAATTGCTTATCTTGTTGCAATGTATGTATGCTAATGCAAAGTCATGTGTGAAAATTTCAAGGGGTAAAACTACAGCAGGTTTTCCCTGCCAGAAAGGTGTTAGACAAGGTTGCAACGGTTTAACTAAGATATGTATATTTGGAAGAAGCAAGTATCAGGGGCCATTTCTTTGGAAACACTTTCATCCTTGAAACAGTACAAACATATTTTTACCTTGGAATCTGGTTCTCAAAAAATGGTAAATTCAATAAGCACGAAAGGCTTCTTTTCCACTGTTACACCTATACTCAAGTCTGAAACATCCATCCCGGTGATGCTCAAACTCTGTGAGATATTTATGATACCAATCATGTGTTATCGATGTGAGATCTGGGGTTTTGAAGACATTGAAAAAGTAGAGTTTATATTCTCAATGTTCCGGTCTCAACACCAACCATGGCAGTCCGAGGAGAGGACAACTTCCTCTTCATCTGTGGTGGAAAGAAAGACTGCTAAAATATTGGGACAAACGTTTTTCAGAGGATATCCCACTCCTACTAAAAGACGCAGCAAATCTCTCCATTCACAATGCAACTAATAATAGCAATGAAAAGCACTGAAGTGCAAACCCTCGGCGCACTGTGACGCGCGCGCGTAAGTAAACGCATGCGCCGTACCACTAATTGATGGGACTGGGTTTAGTTTTAGCTCGGTTACTCGTGGTCTCTTGCCAGCTCGCGCAGAGTCTGACGCGGGCTAACTACACTACTATACTAGATAGCATGCGAGAGGCGATACACGCCCTGCGTTGCATCTTCTGGTGCCTCCGAGGTAAGCAGAGCACGCGGATCGAGAAGTGAGATGACGAGTAACAGACAGACAGACAGACAGACAGCAGACAGGCACACACACAAAGTACCGTAACCCTCGCTGCGCGTGCGCGCCGAGGGTTAAAAATTGGGTGGGGAAGATTTTGTCTCTGTACAACAAGACATGTTTTACATCAGAATTCGATGGCTGTGAGCCTGTCCTCCGGAATGAACTAATGTGCATAATGAAAGATCAGTTCCTACAGAAGTGGAATGAATATCTACAAAGAGAGCACAGTGAGAGAGGTGCAGTTGGGACCTACAGAAAATTGAATTGGAACCTTACCTTCTACATATCCCTCAACCTAAGTACCGCACAGCCATGGCAAGATTACGGACCAGCTCACATTCACTGGCAATTGACGTAGGAAGGTTCCATAAGCCCAGGCCGCTCCCTGTAACGGATCGACTATGTACAGTCTGTGACATAATTGAAGAAGAATATTATCACTTTTTGTGTGTCCACAATATTCATTAAAAAGGCAACAAAGAAATGCTCCTCCCTTACTATCGCTAGTTTTATATTTTTACTCAGCCTTGAGCCCATTCCCACCCACAAGTGAACCACTCCGTGTCATCTTTCTTCTTTTGTTATGCACAATAGTACATAGGTGACCAGTGAGCCACCCTGGCTCTTTAGCGGTCTTTAGTTCAAAGTTCATGTTTGAATGGCCCGCCCGGGCATGAATGTATACAGAAAAGTTAAAAAACATGTAGGAAGCATAACACACATGACTGAAGAAGGTGGGGTCCATTTAACCCTCGGCGCGCATGCGCAGCGAGGGTTACAGTAGTTGGGTTTGTCTGTCTGTCTGTCTGTCTGTTACTCTACATCTCACCTCTCGAATGTCTGTTCGTCCCAGAAACGATACCATCTACCCAACGGGCGACGAAGGTCAGAAAATATGTAGGGTTTTCTCTGAAAATGCTCCGTTGCAGAGCTAGAGCGCGAAAAAGCCAATATGCAAATACACAACGGACGGGATAGCTTACCCCGGTCTGATCGATCCCCGTGCTCTGCGTGCCTCGGAGGCACCAGAAGATGCAACGCAGGGTGTGTATCGCCTCTCGCATGCTAGTATCTAGTAGTGTAGTTAGCCCGCGTCAGATTCTGCGCAAGCTGGCAAGATACCACAAGTAACAACTAAACCCAGCCCATCAATTAGTGGTACTGCGCATGCGTTTACTTACGCGTGCGTATCACAATGTGCCGAGGGTTTGCACTTCAGTGCTTTTCATTTTGATTGAAGAATGGTACATTAATAATGACACTCATGAGTATTATCACTGGAGTATGGCATGGGTATGTTTTGAAGAAGGTTTCATGGTGAAAGAGACAAAATGGTAGGCATGAAGAAAGCTTGTTTGCCTTTCAGCACTTACAGAGGTAACATAACCACTTCTTGGTATTTTATAACACTTTTGTCAATCTTACACAAGAATCGATGTGATAACATTCCCGGCATGCCCCACACTGGATGAATTGAGCTCCACCTGTTAGCGACCTTCTACAACTGCAGTATACATTGAATTCTTCTATTCTTTTAATATCCATCTCCTCGTTGTTCACAACCCATTGGTGCCACTCATTGCCCGCCTCGTAGCCTGTAGTGCTGGAACTCGCGCGGACAGACAGACAGACAGACAGAACGACTACTGTAACCCTCGCTGCGCATGCGCGCCGAGGGTTAATAAGAACTCTCTCCTCAATGTCGCCAGTTAATGGGATTAAGTGTTTGTTTAAAGCTGGCAATCTTTCTCCTCTGTATGCGATAAGCTGCAACAATGTTTTTTGTCCACTCTCTCTTTGGAACAGTATTGCCTTTTAAAAGATTCAGTAATGCTGCTTTAGTCCCAGGATTCAGGTAACATTAGCTTCTTTTTGCTTAGATTGACATCCGTTTCGCTTATGCGTTAACCAACGCAAATGCGAAACGAGGCTCTGCGCACATAACGCCTTCGACTTGCTGCTAAAGTACAAGTGTGAGGATGTCCTGAGAGACGTTTCTTCCTCCTTTAGTCCCAGGATTCAGGTAACATTAGCTTCTTTTTGCTTAGATTGACATCCGTTTCGCTTATGCGTTACGATATGCCTACGTACCGGAGGTGGGAACTTTGAAGTCTGGGGAAATGATATTTTGGTTATCCGCGAAGGCGAAGAGATCTCGTCCCTCTGTGGTTTGCGATACGGACCCGTGAAAATAGTTACGAGTGGGAAAGAACACTCTAGCTAAACAGCATGCTTTGTAGGTGAGTGAAGGGGAACACATAATTTAAGTTACGTTGTGGGTCAATGAGTATAGGTTTCTAGAGGTTGTCTGGAAAGATGGGGAGCCTTACCAACAGTTAGTATTGTGATGTGCTTATCTCATTGCTGTACTTTGGTATAAAGAACGGCACTACTAAATGAAAGGGGCGTGGTCATACATGACCTCTGACGCAATCGCACGAAGCATAACGTAATGATCCTTTGGGCCGTGCTCTCTCTCATCCTATCAGACGGGGATGGGATATTTTCCGAGCACTTCATTTATGCTTCATCAGCTGTTATGGCACCTCTTGCCATCTTCTTCAGCTCACTTGTTCGTCACAGCCTCAGTGTCTTCGTGACTCTGTTCTTGTTCCAGTATCCAAGAAGAATAAGGATGCCACCTGCAGTGTAAACTATCGTTCTATAGCCTGCTTAAGTAAAATATTGGAGAATATCATCATGACTAAGTATTCTGGCTATCTTTATTCTAGTCCACTGCAGTTTGGTTTTAAACCTGGTTTTTCTACCACTTTGTGTTCTGGTGTTGTCAAGAATGTTGTTTCACGTTACATTCATAATGGTTCTTCAGTTTCAAGGCTTTTGATCTCGTAGATCATAGTCTCTTGTTTGAAAAACTCATTGATCGTGGTTTACCTCTCCCAGTTGTTCGTTTTCTGTCTTTCTATTACAGTAACCAAAGGATGAAAGTGCGTTGGGAACAGTCATTCTCTCAATCTTTTAGAGTGTCTAATGGTGTCAGGCAAGGTGGTGTCCTTTCTCCTGTCTTGTTTTCTGTGTATTTGGATGGTTTGCTTCAGAAATTGGCTGCTTCTGGTGTTGGTTGTCATTGGGGCAACTTGTTTGCTGGTTCTGTTTGTTATGCTGATGACATTGTGTTGGTGCATCGGCACTTAGAACTCTGCTAAACATGTTCTTCGTATGCGTCTACTCATGGTCTCAAGTTTAATGCTGAAAAGATTCAGCTTATTTGTTTTCGTCTTCGTCACACCCAACCTAGTTCTCCTGTCTTCATATTCAACAACCACGTCCTGCGCTATTCTAATGAAGTTACTCATCTTGGTCACATTCTCACATCTGATCTAAATGACAGTAGTGATATTCTCAGAGTTGTCAAAGATCTGAATCGTAAGGCCAATCATCTACTCTGTGCCTTTCATGCAGCTGACCCATTTGTGAAGTGCTATTTGCTTAAGTCCTTTTGCCTATCTTTGTATGGCTGCTCTTTATGGTCACTCTCGTCGTCCTCCATCAGCGTTATTGAAGTCGCTTTGAATAAACTATTACGTAAACTCTGGAACTTACCCCACAATTCTCATTCAGCTATTGTCCATTGTGTTGCTCAGATTGATACAATATCTTCTATGGTGTACAGTCGTTTCTGCTCCCTTTTGTCTACTGCTGTTTCATCGTCCTCATCTTTAGTTCGTTCTGTTTTTATAGTTTCATCCCAAGTCGTTTATTCTTTCACTGGGTATAATAATTTATATGGCATTCAACATCTTTCTGATTATAACTATTCTGACTTCACTACAGCTTCTTTTATTAGACATCTCAGACATCTTTATGGTCTTCATTCTCCCTGTGAAGGTATCATTTCTCATTTGTCCTCTTTGTAATCGTTATTTTGGTCAGTACTCTGCGGTCGGTCCAGGAGCCCTTAAGCCCTCGGTTGGCGACGGGATAGAGCCCAGAAGGCCGTGTTCTGCTCTCCACTTTTCTCTCTATTCTTTTTTCTGTCTATTCTGCACCTTTACTGGTGTGTGTGCATCAATCAATAATAATAATAATATACAAGTGCAATGAATTTTCCCTACACGCCAAGTATATTTTGTACCCATGCACAGTAGTCAAGTTCTGTGTCCTCTTGGATAATTGTGTTTCGCTAAAGCAGAAAGCTGCAGCATTTCGCAACATAGATGGCAAACAAACGCATGCGTAGGATTTTAGCGGGAGATTTGAGCGGCAAGGACTCAGCTAAGCTAGCCTCCGTCAAGCATCAATGTGCGGAGCTTACTTGCGGCATCTCTTCCGATGAGCAGTTGGAAGAGCAGTCTGATTCCAATTCTGTTTCTTCTGCTATACTCCCAGCGCTGAGAATTCTTCAAATCAGAAAACACTGCAGTAGTCCTCTTGATGACACCATTGAAGAAAAGAAATTTGGTAAGAAATTGGTTGTTTCCATATGCATGGGCATTAATGTGCTGTTAGCAGATAATATACATGATAGGATGGCTGAAAAAAGGCCTGTACTGTAAAGACAACGAACTTAAGTAAAGATGGCTGCAATATACAACCCCAGACGACATCTTAACAAGTCTTGCACACACCTGTGCATACATGCTTTTTAACCCTCGGCGCGCATGCGCAGCGAGGGTACGTCTGTCTGTCTGTCTGTCTGTTACTCTTCATCTCACTTCTCGAGTATTCTTTCGTCTCACAAAGGATAACACCTACCGAAGGGGCAATGAAGGTCAGAAATTTCGAACGGTTTTCTCTGAAACGGCAAAGCTAGAGCGCGAAAAAGGCAATATGCAAATACACAACGGACGGGGATGGCTTACCACAGTCGGATCGGTCCGCGTGCTCTGCGTACTTCGGAGGCACCAAAAGATGCAACACAGGGCGTGTATCGCCTCTGGCATACTATCTAGTAGTGTAGTTAGCCCGCGTTAGACTCTGCGCGAGCTGGCAAGAGACCGCTAAAAGTCCATCAATTAGTGGTACTGCGCATGCGTTTACTTACGCGTGCGCGTCACAGCACATGCGCCGAGGGTTTGCACTTCAGTGCTTTTCATTTGTGCAGTATTATTATTCCATGGTTTTTATGCATTTGTGGCCTTTTACAATTCCTGTTTGAGCCAACTTCTTCACGACTCCTTCGTAAAGTTGATAATGTGTTTGTTAAGGACTAAAAAACGTCTACAAGCAGACCCTGCTGCTCCTGGTGCTCCTCCTTTGGCAGTAGTATGCAAGAATATAAACAAAAGTGGAGAGAGACACAAAGATGTCTACCAATATGATGTTTTGGGGGGTCTTCATGGCGCTAATGCAAGACAGGCACTCCTGATTGAGCAACCTGGGGTTGAAGCATATTCGAGGGTGTTGTGCATCGTCTACTGTGGCTTAACAGATGAAGAAGCTCTCCGATTAGCTTCACGTAATAACATGAACGGTCATTACAACCATAAAATGACTCCCCGTGATTATGTAAGTATTGCATGTGTGTGATACTAGTTCACGACTCACGAGCAGGAGCAAGCTATGCCTGCCAATGGTACCATAATCTCTGTACGTCATACAACTGTGCATGCATTTTGATTAACAGTTGCTTTCCGTATTGTTCACATTTAACCAGCCATGGACACCTCAATTTTCTCCATAAGCAGCAAGATAAATTAATATGGAGGTTTTAATACTAGGCGTTAATACTTTCTACATGGTTTCTGCTTGTATATTAGTGGCATGCAAAGGGTTAACTGTCTTTTCCGTGGATTGACTTGCCCAAAATTATATAAATGAGTGAAAGAAGTAATCATTTCTCTGAATTGAGGGGCTGATGAAATTAAGGGGAACAAGAAGACACCTACACTAACACATTTAGACAATATTTTTCCTAAGGCATCCAGCATTTTGGAACATAAGAACTTACACAAGAATGATGTGGGGAGACTTTCTATTTTTGTGTAGGCATTATCTTGCTCCCCTTCATTCATATGAGGTGACATCCCTACACCCCCTTCATTACGGAGAAATAGTTTTGATACTTACCACACGTTGATTGATTTCAGATGGAAGCCTGCCGTTCAAGACTGTATGTCATCAATGGGGCTAGTGATGACACTCCTAAACCGACTCTTGAATGGAAAAGAGCATGCTTATCTTGTATTCTTCCTCCAGTGTATAAGTTAACTTGACATGCAGACACATTCATGTGTGTATTACACAGTTAGAGTGACTGTAGTTTTCTGTATATTATGTGTGTGGGCATGCCAGTGCTATTCTGGCACTGCCCTGCAAGTTTTGTCTTTTACCCTTAGCAAGCAACGGGCATATATATATATAATTATATATATATGCCCAGAGCCTCCATAAGTCCATATATGGCTATAATACTAGGCATTAATATGTTATACATCAATTTCTGCTTATTTAAGCGACAACTCATCCAAACTTTCTCTCAAACTATTATTGATGGAGATCCAGTTTATGGTAGTTACTCATTGCGAATTGTTTAGTCTAACCCCTAGTCCTGGCTTTTCCATGGTCCATGATTTGTGTGAATTTTGCCTTTTATCTAAGCACCTGCTGACCCCTTATTGTGAATTTGTGACTTCCTGCATTATGATTTCTAGCGTTTTGAAATTTGTGAATTCTTCATTATAAAGTCACAAATTTGTCACTTTTCAAAATGGGGCTGGGCCTAGAAATAGATTACCTCTCACCCGGGTAGCTACCTGTCAATCTTTTTGCTTCACATTTGTTATTCATGTAAAAGGCACAAATTTGTGACTCTTTGGCAAGGTGATATCTTTTCACTACTACAGATTATATTTCACCAATGGTAGAGATACTCAGGTGGTAGCCATAGCACTAGGACCATCGACCACACAAATCGTGGAGATAATGATTTGTTTTAAATTATTCATGCAGGTGCAACAGAAGCGGCTAAAAGTAGTAGTATTATGTAAGAGATAATGTGCGTTTAGAGTTCTATACGTGATTTATGGGAACGAGGGGTGTGGTCGAGAGACTCATACAGCGCGAGGCGCAGCCGAGTGTCTCGAGACCACAACCCGAGTTCCCGTAAGTCATGTATAGAACGATAGGACGCACATTATGTGTTTTGTGACTCTGTAGCAGTCGTCGACCTCCTAGCGAGAGAAATACGACTGCGTAGCCTACTACCCATGCGCACTCGCTGGCTTCGCGAGCGAGTTCTCTGTTCTCCAGGCTACGGTAATCGAACAAGGTCGTGATGGTGGCTCTTTTTCCCTCAGAGAAACTCGTTTCATGGGTCTCTGGGCGGTCGGTGTGCCGCGGCCGCGGTCTCGCTTGCCACTGAGCTGAATGAAGGGGTGTGGTCGCCTCAGCCCTCTACAGACTCTACAGAACAGTCATCCCTCGCCTCTAAAGAACAGTTTTTGTCTACGCTATGGGTACGATACTGCTGCTAGTTCAATAATTCGCTCAATATTGGTCATATTGAACGCGTCTACAATAAGAGTACGCGCGGAAGCTTTGATCCGCCCACGCAAGTCACAATAAAGTAGTATTATACTTAACTAGTAATATAAGCTGATGCGACATTAGCATTTTTGCTACTTCCATGTGTATCCATGCAAATGCAGAATGTATTTCAAAAAAGGTACAGCTAATTGACGTTATTAGATATGCATTGAGCTAGGGCTAGGGCTGTATAATATGACTGTTTGTGCATTTTATAAAAGTCAGTTTAAGGCCAGCTGTCAGACATCTGATTCCATTCTCTGCGCATTGAGTGTACGTGTGGGATGGTGAAGAGGAAGAGGCGTGCTCTCTGGTAAGGAGCGTGTCGTCATAGTTGGCTTCCGGGACAGAGGATTTGGTCTCTTGGGGATCTTCACTGCTTGCTCTAGAATCCTGCATGTGGGGTAAAGAGGTAAATGACAGCTATCATAGAATAAGTGACTAATCATTGTAGCTGTGTATCAATGCATTCATACAGAGACGTGTAAAGGTGACAGCAAACAATATGACGTAATGGTGAGGTCAGCTTACACAGACTGAAGTGAGCACTAGGGTAATGAAAAAGCACTAAAGTGTAAACCCTCGGCGAACTGTGCATGCACGATACCGCTAAATAATGAGCTGGGCTATTAGTATGCATTGACTCGTGGTCTCCCGCTAGTAGCTCGTGGAGAGTCTGAAACAGGCCAGCTATAGCAGTAGATACCATGCGGGGTTCGATACACGCCCTTCATTGTGACTTCTTGTGCATTCAAGATACACAGAGCAAGCGGATCCTCACGAGGTAAGCCCGTTCCAATTAGCATATTGGCTTTTTCGCTCATGTTTAAACTCCCGAACGCAGCAGTTTCAGAGAAAACCCCACATCTTTATCCGAGGCTGAATACGTGATATTTTTTGTGGAGCGATTCATGGCTCGTGAAGTGAGATGTCAGGTAACAGACTGACAGACTACCGTAACCCTCTGCGCATGCACGCTGAGGGTTAATTATAGATTCTTAGGGGCAATAAAAGAGATGAGAATTACCTCATTTTGACTCACCTCTCTAGATGTGGGGGCATCATCTTCCTTGTGTCGTGGTGCTCTCCTTACACTTTCTGGTGTCTGTGAACTAAAGTAGTAGTGTGCCAGTGGAAAGTATCGTTCAAGAAGCGTTTTAGTGCAGTCTGTGCTAGTCTCTGCCGAGAAAACGATTCTTGTGTACTTGCAGTGGTTTCCTCCCTGTTGCAGCCATAGGCGAACACACTCTATGACACTGTGTGGACAGACTGGTGTGCAAAGTTACAATCCTACATGGAAACTGATTTGTACTGGTTAACCCACAGGCACTGAAGTACAGCCGTTTACCAATACCGTCAGGAAGTGGCCAGGTGTGATCAGTGGCAATTTATATTCCCATAATGCTTAGTCATCTAGCTATCATGACGAGGTCTCCTAATCACGAGTTAGGAAACAACAACCAAATGATATGGTGCTAGTACCCAAACCTTGCTAGTGCTTAGTCGTTTAACAAAGAAACATTGCACACTGATGTGCTATGATAGAGTTCATAAAAATAATGAAAAGCACTGAAGTGCAAACCCTCGGCGCATTGTGACGCGCACGCGTAAGTAAACGCATGCGCCGTACCACTAATTGATGGGCTGGGTTTAGTTTTAGCTGTTACTCGTGGTCTCTTCCCAGCTCGCGCAGAGTCTGACGCGGGCTAACTACACTACTAGATAGCATGCGAGAGGTGATACACGCCCTGCGTTGCATCTTCTGGTGCCTCTGAGGTACGCAGAGCACGCGGATCGATCAGACCGTGGTAAGCCATCCCGTCCGTTGCCTATTTGCATATTGGCTTTTTCGCGCTCTAGCTCTGCAACGGAGCAGTTTCAGAGAAAACCCCACATATTTTCTGACCTTCATTGCCCGTTCAGTAGGTGGTATCCTTTGTGAGACGAACGAACACTCGAGAAGTGAGATGACGAGTAACAGACAGACACACAGACAGACAGACACACAGACAGACAGACAGACAGACAGACAGACAAACCCAACTACCGTAACCCTCGCTGCGCATGCGCGCCGAGGGTTAATAACAAGCTTGTAAATGGCTACAACTCACTTATGCTGGGTTCTCAACTTCATATACTGGTGTCTTATGAAGAGTTAAGTAGTAGTTTACTAATACTACGTCTATGCGCCTTTTTATATCCTTTTTATTGTACACCATGCATTTAACAAATAAAAAAAATTAATAGTGATATCATGAAAAGCAAGGGGACAAGACAGGGACGACTGGTGCATGTACAGGGGCTACATACACATAGGCATTAGTTGCTCATGCACGTTTTCTACCACACAAGTCCTCTACTGTCACAAAGCCATTGACTTTACTGTCATGCAGACATTTGGCCTAAGCCGATTAGTTTTACTATGACATACAGAACCTTGTGACTCCAACCTAGTGTAATAATCATTGTGTGTTTTCAGCTCTAAATTAAAAAGCACGAAAGCTTGGCGAACTGCGCATGTGCGATACCGCTGATTGATGGGCTCGGCTAGTATGCGTTTACTTGTGGTCTCCCAATGGTAGCTCGCGGAGAGTCTGACACGTGCTAGCTACAGCAGTAGATACCATGCATGAGTCAATACATAACCTTCGTTGTGACTTCTTGTCCCTTCAAGATACACAGAGAAAGCAAACCCTCTCGAGGAAAGCC
Source organism: Geodia barretti (assembly GCA_030341885.1). Lineage (NCBI taxonomy): Eukaryota > Metazoa > Porifera > Demospongiae > Tetractinellida > Geodiidae > Geodia > Geodia barretti. The sequence continues at coordinate 144,857 of CASHTH010001697.1, forward strand.
AGTTCTAATTAGCACATTGGTTTTCACTCGTGTTTACTGCCGTAACTATTCAACACAGAAGTTTCAGAGAAAACCCTACATACTTTGCAACCTATACCCGACGCTGAATACATGGTATTGTTTGTGGAGTGATTCATGGCTCGTGAAGTGAGATGTCAAACAGACACACACAACAACTACAGTAACCCTCGCTGCGCATGCGCACCGAGGGTTAACAACACAGCATATGGGCAACTCACTCTGCCAGCTCCTTGATTGCATAGTGGCTATCTATGGTCTTATTTATATACAATATATGTTATGAAAGCAAGCCACACCTGTGTGTGAGCAGCCCCCATCTGCATCATAGTAATCCCTGTCTTGTCTCCTTGTATATTTTGTATTAATTGGCCTTGCTACAAATGGTTTTCCATAGTCTAAGTGTGCGACGTTTGGCTGATCCACAGTTAAGGACAGCAGCAGGGCTCGCCAAAAATGCACAGAATTCACTTAATAGTAATAAAGTTTCATACCATTTACAGCTGTGAATCCCTCTAGCCAAAATGTAATGGTGCCTGTCTTATTAGTCCAGCCATTGTCCAAGGCGTGCTCTATGCACTGCTGTAAGTTTTCTTCCATGTCACCAAATACACAGTGGAACACAGCTGTAGTGGATGGACATGAATTGAAGTAGCATTATTGCTGTTTATCAACTAAATTAATTAAGAATCCTGCGAATTTTAAAAAAGAGGCATATAGGGATGATATAAAAAGAAAGGGAGACAAGATAGGGATGTGATACATGAAACATGGGTAATGAACAGATTTGAGTATGCTGACACCCCCAACCCCATCACACAATCCCTATATTGTTGCCTGGTGTGTTACTCTTATAGGGAATGTGGCATTATAAAAGGGCTAAGGTTACTAAAAGCAAGCATTCTTTCACCGTCCCCCCATTGTTTTTAAGTAACATTTCTACTTTTATACTGCCACAGTCCGTTTAATTAAACTCCACTTGGGCTCTATATGGTGTTGGTTACTCAGTAGATGACTTTTTGTATTATAAATTCTGAGTGTTGTAATGGTGAATGTTTAATACTTCACCTAGGCAACAATATAGGGATTGTGTGATGGGGTTGGGGGTGTCAGCGTGCTCAAATCTGTTCATTAACCATGCTTCATGTATCTCATCCCTATCTTGTCTCCCTTTCTTTTTATACCATCCCTATATGCCTCTTATATTTACTTGTCTCCACTCATTTTTATTGGTGAGCGGAAGCGAGCTAACCTAGTGGTCCAAACGGCGCGATTTTTCTAATTATATGTCACCGTACGTTGTCGAGGGTCGCCGAACAGCGCATGTCACCGTACGTCATTGGTACGTCGCTCGCCCCTCAGTAGGGAAAGAGTTATGGATCGGTCTAGAGAAGATGCTCTTCGTCGTCGATGAGAGAGGGAAAGAGAATGTCGTGCCAGTGAGACTCCTGAGCAGAAAGAAGCTCGGCTTTCTCAACGCCGATTGCGTGATCGGGAACGGGCAAGGCAACGCCGGGCAACAGAAACAGCGGAGGAAAGGGCATGAAAATCATGTAATATGTACCAACTTTCATCTCCATGTGTGTTGCCGTTAGCAAGTTTGAGGAGTGAGAAAGTAGTTTTAAAGAAAATTGCCTGAGGCTATTTGTTGTTGTGGTCGTCATGGAAACGATGTAATACACATGAAGGTATTAGACCATGTGATGCCAAGAGAAAAAGATGGGAGCTCTGGACAGCTGTTTCGGGCTTGTCGGCCCTCATCAGCAGAGCATACCGCAACTTCTCTCTCTGGCATCACGAGTTTATAAAGGCTACAGGAGCGCAGTTCTGAACTAATGAGATTCATCCCCACGTATTAGTTAACGTACAGGCGGCGAGGCGGTACAGGAGATACTCCTACTGCCCTCGTCCGGTATAGTTAACAGCCGAGGAGGATTTCCTGTATGCGCTGAGACACCTGATTTGTAGTCTAACTAGCCAATCACAATGCTGAATTTCTGCTGTGTCATCCTGCACTAATGACTAATGGACTGTTGTGTAAACTTTGGAAGCCAGGCCTAGCGCTAGATGTTGTGATAAGGACTTCCTGTCCAATACCGATACCGGTGCAGCCAGCAGCCCACAGCTCAGAATACAGCGTATATTCCTAGCACCGGGTTGTTTGAAGTTGGACTACAAATGTTTATAGCCTCAGGCACTTTTCTTTACTTCACTTCTCCAACTTTCCAATGGTAGCACACATAGAGATGAAACTTGGTGTGTATGCCTATTATATGACCGTTACATGTTTCCATGACGACCTCATATTGCTTGACAAAGCCTCAGGCAATTTTCCTTAACACTACTTCTTCACTCCTCAAACATGCTAACTGTAGCACGCTTGGAGGTGAAACTTTGTGTGCAGGCTCCAAACCACGAATGTATGGGCATGGTCAGCAGCACATACCATGGCAAAGCCTTTTGTAGTCCAACTTCAAACAACCCGGTGCTAGGAATATACGCTGTATTCTGAGCTGTGGGCTGCGGGCTGCACCGGTATCAGTATTGGACAGGAAGTCCTTATCACAACATCTAGCGCTAGGCGTAGTGCAAATTGTCTGGCCCAAAGTTTACACAACAGTCCATTAGTACAGGATGAAAAAGCAGAAATTCAGCATTGTGATTGGCTAGTTGGACTACAAATGTCTCGGCGCGTACAGGAAATCAAAAACAAAACAACATATCGTAATGAAATTTTGTAACAATGTAGATATCTGTCACCAGAAGAGACTGGTCATACTTATTTATTTGTAAACAACATTGTTTACTGTAAACAACAACAAATAGCCCCAGGCAATACATTATAAAGGGATCACGTGTCAGTAAAACTCACAAATGGTAGGAGCTATGTGAACGAAACTTTGTAGACATAATGTATTCAATCACCAACATCAAAATTACAACAATACATGTTTGTAAACAACAACAAATAGCCTCAGGCACTTTTCTTTAAATTTACTTCTTCACTCCTCAAACTCTCCAATGGTAGCACACATAGAGATGAAACTTGGTATGTATGCCGATTACATGTTTCCGTGACGACCACATTTTGTTTGAAAAAGCCTTAGGCAATTTTCTTTAAAACCACTTCTTCACTCCTCAAACTTGGTAATTGTAGCACGCATGGAGGTGAAACTTGGTGCGCATGTGTATTACATCGTTTCCATGACAACTACAACAACAAATAGCCTCAGGCACCTTTCTTTAAAATTACTTCTTCACTCCTCAAACTTGCTAACTGTAGCATACATGGAGGTGAAACTTGGTGTGCATGTGTATTACATCGTTTCTATGACGACCACAACAACAAATAGCCTCAGGCACTTTTCTTTAAAATTACTTCTTCACTCCTCAAACTCGCTAATGGTACCACGCATGGAGATGAAAGTTGGTACGCATGTGTGTAACGTCGTTTCCATGACGACCACAACAACAAATAGCCTCAGGTTAAAATTACTTCTTCACATCTGAAACATGCTAATGGCAGCACACATGGAGATGAAACATGGTATGCACATCATTTCCATGATGACAACAGGCATTATTTCTCTATTACCCCCAACCCCATCACACAATCCCTATATTGTTGCCTAGGTGAAGTATTAAACATTCACCATTACAATACTCAGAACTTACAATACACTACTGAGTAACCAACACCCTTATAGAGTCCAAGTGGAGTTTAATTAAAGGGAATGTGGCAGTATAAATGTTACTAAAAAACAACCGGGACACAGTGAAAGAATGCTTGCTTTTAGTAACCTTTAGCCCTTATATAATGCCACATTCCCTATAAGAGTAGCACACCAGGCAACAATATAGGGATTGTGTGATGGGGTTGGGGGTGTCAGCATACTCAAATCTGTTCATTAACCATGCTTCATGTATCCCATTTCTATCTTGTCTCCCTTTCTTTTAATACCATCCCTATATGCCTTTTTTTTTAATTCGCAGGATTTTTAATCTACTTGTACATATATATATGTTGTTGTGATTTTGATGTTGGCTATTGAATACATTATGTATACAAAGTTTCGTTCACATAGCTCTTACCATTTGTGAGTTACACTGACACATGTAGTATGCTCATTATAACGTATTGCCCATTATAATCTATTGCCTGGGGCAATTTTGTTGTTGTTTACACAAACAAAAAAGTATGACGTTGCACATGTGGTTATCGATATGTACATTCCTACAAAATTTCATGGCTTTATCTCTTCGGGTTTTGAGTTATGCTGGTTGAACAGGAAGAAGAAGAAGGAAGAAGAAGATGAACAAAACTCCCTATCATAGCCCCATACATCTATGATGCTAGGTACCATGCACATCCCTATAATATACTAAGTACTACTGTACTTAGTGATAAGCCTTACATTTATAACCAAAAAATTCGAGAGAAAACTCACAGTGGGTTGGTAGGAGGTATCCTCTAGTAATAATACACTCTCCCAGGGGGCAGTAGACTGCTAGGCACAGCTCATCTAGTAGCTCTGACCCTCCATCCATCAACATTTGTGTCAGTACTGCAACAGAAGACAAAATTAGTGTGATGGTAAACTTTGATTCTCTCTCGGCTACCTTAAAGCTAGTTAGCTGATTACATGAACTCTCTCACATAAGTTACTATATATGATGTCTAGATCCCCAAAGCATTAACTGGTTTTGGTTGTGTGTAACAGGTCTGGATAAGTTACATGTAGCTAGCTGTGCAATGTTGTCTCTTCTTCAACTAACAACTGATGTTTACAACTTCAATATTGCCCTGCTCACTGACTACAGCCCTGTAGTACGTAAACCTACGTAGTTAGCAACAGGAAATAATTACCGTTATTACTGTCTCTACGGACATCAACACAAAGGGGGATCACTAGCACATCTGACCCCAATTGAGATGGGTGGACACTCGATAGAGCCACCTGCTCATTCAGAACACTGCAGGTAGAGAATAGTATACAGTAAGGTTGTGATAACATGACACATACCACGGAAGATACAAAAAACTGTACAGTACGTTTTGTTTAAGTTATATACCAGAATTAGATCAGAATGCTAAAAATGGGCACGAGTAAACCTAGATGCCAAACTTTTCCAGTGCCATAGAAATGTGGTATTCACGACTACAACAAAGCCAGAAAAAAGTAAGCATTTTCCAAAGCAGCCAGTAACTCCCTTCATATTTTATGTTCAGTTTTAGGAGGTGTAGAGATTGAGAGTTGTATGTGATCTTAATTATGCAGCTGAATGATAAAAATGTCCTAGAGCTGCAGTGTTCAAACTGAAGTAGCAGAAGGCCTGCATAAGCCTAGGGAGACATGAACCTAATTGGTGTGCACCCAAATTGTGCGATTGCACAGGAGTTTGCACTCTTCACACCATAAAAATTTAATATGCTTGTTAACAGTTTTTGTACCCCTAATCCAGCTTTCTCTTTAATTTTTGTCTACTAACGTAGTCCTCTAACAAAAATATTTTGTATACTTATGTACAACGACAAGAGTTCATCAACACAAAAATATATGTTTGTAAACAAAAGCAAACCGTCTGAGGCAATAAAACATATTTGGCTAAAACCTGTTTATGCTGGGTGTTGGAACAATGAAAAAGAAATATGTACACGATGATAAACAGTCTCAGGCAATACAAACATTAGGCTACTAAATACTAAAGGCAAAAATATATCTATGTTCAGGAGGTATAAACTTCATGGGTCATTTAAAGGGAATGTGTCAGTATAATTTAGAAATGTTACTAAAAACTTAATTGCACTGTGACCCTATTGTTTTGTGCTATATTTAGTAACTTTAGCCCTTATATACGGCCACATTTCCTTCAATATAAAAAAAATTTCCAATTAAAATTGTGGAATATAGGGATGCCAAGGCTTAAATCGGATAATTAGTCATTAATTGTTATGTCAAGTGAAGCTCCAGCAGCCCTTCTCACACTTCTTTCCTTCTTTCTATATAGTACACCTGTATTTTGCCATACTGATTAGACTGATATGTCAGATGTCAGATCTGATCAAGTGAAATTTTGATTTTCCACATGGCTGAGCGACCCTTGAAATCTCTAATACTAAGTACTTGATATTCATGCAGCCAATGTGTATAGGAGCTAAAAACGTGCATATTAAATATGTGCATTTGCAACATGCACATTCTATGGTGTTATTTTAACGAATGGTTCGAAAGTAAAAAATCCTGTACATCATGTTCCTTGTATATACGGTACCAGTCAAAAAAATGCACCGTATTTCCAGCTTTTAGTGTAGAAACCAGATCTACACAACAGCACAATGTACACATGAAAAAGGGAGTAATTACTATTTCCTGAACTGTTTCAAGACCTTTCTACAGGTGTGTAGTTACAGATAAACTACAGTGAGAAACAAAAATCTACCCAAATGTGACTGTACTATGTACCTACGTATTAACCATACGGTAGGTGCATACAATGTACAGACAGGTGTAGCTACCCGTCCTACAGTGATAAAATGCACTTATGTAGCAACACTACAGCATACCTACGTACTACAGCAAGGATTGTACGTAATGTTACTACAGTGGTTAAACCAAACAGCGCCACATGTGTACCGGTCGTAAAAGGCCAAAACTTCATGCAAGCACTGAGTACAATACAATAGCAACACCTTTAAGTTTTGGAGTTGTAACACAACTACGGTGCATTTTGTTTGACTGGTACCGTACATGCAATAACATGTGCAAGGCTGCAGGGAAGCAGATAACTTTCGCTACGTAAATGGCGACAAATCAGTTGCCGCCTGGACTTTTCCTGGTGACCACATTGGTTAAGTTGGCACAGTTGCAATGTAAAACCCTAGGGCTGTATTACGTCACAACTGTGCCGACATATCCCACGTGGCACTGGAGCCTAGGTGACAAACTAATGCTAAATGTGGCTTCTAAATGTGCACTTGCAGTAGCACATGAAATAAGATAAACATACCTATCACAAGGATAGAGGTGGAGGATTGGGCCTGCAGATGGAGTCTGACTACACCATGGTTTAAGGTCAGTGGCTGGTGTTATACTTCGTTTGGGAGGGAGGCTTGTAGTAGCCAAGTGGCTAGACTCCTCAGATATCATCACTCTCAACTGTGCCTGGTTCATCTTCATCTGGTACTGGATCGTAGAGAAGTTATTACTGTTGCACTAAAATGCCAATGTAAGTCGGGTGTTTTGAGATACAGCTAGAGTTCTGAACAATGAAGGAGTAGTAAAGTACAGTATCCCAAAACGAAGAGTGGTTGGACTACACTGCAAACATGCTTATACCCTCAAGTGATCAGTTTTCTTCATTCTTTCAAGTCTTGTTACCCCATCCACAAACATCACTGTCAACTGCACTCTGACAGTGAGAAAAATACAAACACTCAATTTGTCCACATTAAAGTTGTATTTTCAAACATAATTTTGTTGAATTAGAGGAGTGCAATAAAAAAATGCACTATGATATGTTTTATCACTAAGTACAGTAGTACTTAGTATATAGGGATGGTCACGGTATTTCGCACCATAGATGTATGGGGCTATGATAGGGAGGTCATCTTTTTCAACACCCAAAACGAAACGAAATACAGTAATGAAATCACCCGAAGATACCGGTCATACTTAGACGTCAGCAGATTCAAATTGAACAATGAGATTTCGTAAAACGTGGATTCTAAATCCTGTATTTTCCAAGTGCATGTTTCCACGGAGACGCCCGCCTAAAAATGGCGTCTTCGATGGGGGTGTGGCAAGCTTCCGCGCAAAGAAACTCACTCGGTCGCTGAGAGCTAGTCACGACGACTTCAAACTTTATATATCCGATGCTTCTTCGATGAAAGGGCTCTCTGCGATGCAAAAATAAACTAAAATGAAGACCTTTTAGCTTCCCCCAGCGAGAGCGAGTCTCGCGAAAGACGACAGACCTGGACGATTTTGACGGCCAGCACGGCCTCCGTTTAAACAGGTTATACTGGTTGTCAATGGAGACGGCCTAGTAGCATCTTCGCTGCGCTCAGACAGCTACAGCTCAGGGCCCCTCGTGCCGTCTAAATCGCGTATTTCCATTGACGCGTTACATTTATTTGTTCGTAAACAATATAGTTTACAACATAGATGTATTGGGCTATGATAGGGAATCTTCTTCTTCTTCTTCAACCAGCATTACACAAAAACCAAAAGAGATAAAGCCATGAAATTTTGTAGGAATGTACATATCGATAACCATATGTGCAACGTCATACTTTTTTGTTTGTAAACAATGTTGTTTACTGTGCCCCAGGCAATACATTATAATGGACATACTACATGTGTCAGTAAAACTCACAAATGGTAGGAGCTGTGAACGAAAGTTTGTATACATAATGTATTCAATAGCCAACATCAACACATGTTCGTAAAAAAACAACAAATAGCCTCAGGCACTATCCTTTAAATTTACTTCTTCACTCCTCAAACTTTCCAATGATAGCACGCATAGTTGGTATGTATGCCTATTATATCATTTCCATGACGATTACTTGTTTCCATGCCGACCGCATACTGTTTGAAAGCCTGTGTAGACATAATCACCGACAACAAAATTAAATGTTTGTAAACAACAAACGAATAGCCTCAGCCACTTTTCTGTATATTTACTTCTTCACTCCTTAAACTTTCCAATGGCCAACATCAACACATTGTTAGCATCGTTTCCATGAGGACCAAAACAACAAATAGCCTCAGGCACTTTCTTTAAAACCACTTCTTCACTCCTCAAACTTGCTAACTGTAACACGCATGGAGGTGAAACTTGGTGTTCATGTGTGTTACATCGTTTCCATGACGACCACAACAACAAATAGCCTCAGGCATTTTCTTTAAAATTGCTTCTTCACTCCTCAAACTTGCTAACTGTAGCACACATGGAGGTGAAACTTGATGCGCATGTGTGTAAGAGGCATATAGGGATGGTATAAAAAGAAAGGGAGACAAGATAGGGATGGGATACATGAAGCATGGTTAATGAACAGATTTGACACGCTGTCTCCCTTTCTTTTTATACCATCCCCTGTATGTCTCTTTTTTTAAATTCGCAGGATTTTTAATTAACTATAAAGGGATTGTGTGATGGTTTGATTAGGGTTAAATTTGACAGGAAATTTTATTGACTTTTCTCCTCTCATTTTCAAGAATACAACACATTTTTGGTGAGCAAAGTGAGCAGTTCGGAACCACGTAAACATTACGTTATAGATATAAGGAAGACAAATTACGTTATAGATATATGGAAGAAAAGCAGGCTTGCTTCACTCGCCAACTACTACAAAGGGGTAAGCCCTCTATAACAGTTACTAGACTGCCTTGTTAAAAATCAACCGCCCTGAACACCATTAATCTTCATGCATACTACCATTATCAGGTGTGTTGAATGCCGGAAATGTCAGTGAAGATGTGATATTTAAAGAATGAGCCTCAGGCTCTTTCTTATTAACCCTCGGCGTGCATGCGCAGCGAGGGTTACAGTAGTCGTTCTGTCTGTCCGTCTGTCCGTCTGTCCACGCGAGTTCTAGCACTACAGGCTACGAGGCGGCCAATGAGTGGCACCAACTGGTTGTGAACGACGAGAAGATTGATATTAATGTGGCGATTTTACCGAAACGACTGCGTTCCAGAGAAATGGCGTGAAACCAAGCGAAAAAGCTTACGCGAGCGATTCATCGCGCACGCGCGTATGTGGGTGTCTCGTTTTGCCGGAGCATCAGACGTGAGCGATCCATCGCGCACGCGCGTATGTCGTTTGCTGGAGCATGCGCATCTGCTAGATTCCGCGTGGTTATCTTAGTTGACCTTGGACGAGCAAGCGGTTTTTTAGTTTCTCTCCTCAATCATTGTTGATCTCTGTTCTCGATGGACAATAAATTGAGCAAGGTATGTCCGCAATGTAGCACAGCAGTTCACGTTAGACGAGCAGTTTGTGGATGCGGCCATGCCTTCCCATCTAAGCGTAAAGCGCAATCTGGCAATATATCTCAAGCAATGAAGCAGTTCGCCGAGGGTTTGCACTTTAGTGCTTTTCATTCATTTTAATAAAGTAATACACATGCATACTATGTTTCTTCTCCATTCTTCGCAAGTTCGAGGAGTGAAGTGTCTAAGCAATTGTCTGTTGCGTTTACAAATCATGTAATATGCATGCGTACCAAGTTCCATCTCCATGTACAGTACCGTTCCAAAGTTTGAAGAGTGAAGGAAATAAAAGTGCCTAAGGCTACTTGTTGGAACATGGGGTCGTCGTGGAAATAAATATGCTTTGATGTTTGCCTTTACTTGCGTTGGAGGTTTGAACCAGTAACAGCCCTGGTAGCACGGTTGGTACAGTGCTCACCTAGACAGCAAAGTGTTGTGTGTTCAAATCCCACCTACGTAGGGCAGCTCCTTTTTCGTTTTCCTTGGAAAAAAATAGTTGTCGATCAGGAGTGACCAGAAACTGCATTTGGAGACCTCGTTTGCCTGCCTCGTGGCTTTGTAAACCACTTTATAAACTGCTTGTATGTTAACACGCCGCCAACGAAAATCACGCTTAGAAATGATAAATAAACCGGATGCTATTTGTAAACCTGGTTTCATAACCAATTTCATTTTGTCCGTGTAAACAGGGCTATAGACCAATAAAGTACGATAGAATGATCAATGACCATGCGCTGGACTGGAGACCTATCCCTCTTGTTTCTACGTATTGCTCATTGGCCACTGCCAGAACAGTATGCATACAGACAGACAGACAGACAGACAGAAGATAAGAATAGCAAGTACTGTACCAATCGTTGCACACACAACAATCCCCACAATTACGTTTAAGGAGAGACGTATGGTAGTATAACATTCTCACTTTTTGTCACTTGTGCGAGGACAGTCTTGAATTCTCTTCACCACAGTAGCTACAGGGTCCGAGCGGACATTAACCCCATTGACCTCCAGGATTGTATCTCCTGGGAATAGCCCACTCATGAAGGCTGGGGAGCCAGGACTCACACTCTGGACAAAGACCTGGATCTCCTGCCCAAGCTCTGACGGACGACCATAACTCTGGTCACAGAGAAAAAAGCAGAAACAATGTAACCGCACACTGTACTGCACTATTTATGTATCAGTCTTACAACATTATCGTACACACATGCTCAGTTACGAATTCCCACATACGGTACCAGTCAAAAAAATGCACCGTTGTTGTGTTACAACTCCAAAACTTAAAGGTGTTGCTATTGTATTGTACTCAGTGCTTGCATGAAGTTTTGGCCTTTTACGACCGGTACACATGTGGCGCTGTTTGGTTTAACCACTGTAGTAACATTACGTACAATCCTTGCTGTAGTACGTAGGTATGCTGTAGTGTTGCTACATAAGTGCATTTTATCACTGTAGGACGGGTAGCTACACCTATCTGTACATTGTATGCACCTACCGTATGGTTAATACGTAGGTACATAGTACAGTCACATTTGGGTAGATTTTTGTTTCTCACTGTAGTTTATCTGTAACTACACACCTGTAGAAAGGTCTTGAAACAGTTCAGGAAATAGTAATTACTCCCTTTTTCATGTGTACATTGTGCTGTTGTGTAGATCTGGTTTCTACACTAAAAGCTGGAAATACGGTGCATTTTTTTTGACTGGTACCGTACCTCCCACAGAGTAATTTGGGGTTTGCTTTCGCTTTGCAATTTTGTAGACTTGCTGCCCTAGGTAAAAACCATAATCCGTGACACTCTGCAGTCTAGGCAGACTGGTTTACCATCTGAGCTACTTACCAGGGTAGCTCAGCAGGCAGGGCCCACTTTTTTCATTTGATAAAAGTGCTGTCCTGGATGTTGTTGTCTTGCTTTGATACCTCACTTACGATTAAGGAACGGCAAATTACCCATACCTCTAGTCGGAATCCATACTTTGGCTGACGAGGATCTAGGTACACAAATCTCCTTTGCCCAGTGGGAGGCTGTCTGAATATTCCCCCGAACTTTGGTGACTCTGGCTCTGTCTCTTCACGCTCTGACCCTTGTCTCTTCTTTGATGAGTTCCTCTTCTTGGCAGGAACTGGGCTCTCACTGTGAGTATGATGTTTCCACAAAAAGTCAAAAAAACTATGAGTGCCAGCTAGGAATACAATATGGTGAATGCTGATACAGGTGTGCAATCTAACATTTTCCCGAACTGGCCAATAGGGCTAGTAAGCTCTCAATTCTACTAGCCCAACAGCTTTCACACTTGCCCAAATATATATTAAAGGCACAGAATCAATTACACATCACCACAAACAGTGTCTTCATCTGACTGTCTAGGTTTTTTAGTTGGAGGTTCCTGTACTACTTCCAAATACCTCCACATGGTTGTCAAAACAGTACAAAGCACACCCTGCACTTGTGTAAACGTTAGCGCCCGTCCGCGCCGTAATTTACCCGCCACGGGCGAGCGGGTGAGTGCTAGTTTGAAGCTTACTCATAATATTATGTGGGCCCCTATAGGATTTCACGCAAATTACATTTTATCTGTTCATATTACATAGCTGAAAACGGTATGGGTGTTGGCTCATTTGCACAAAGCAGGTGATTTATGCATGATTGTCAATCTTACTTGAAGGAGTTATATAATCCCCGGACTATAGGAGATGTGAGAGAGTGAGTACTGCATGACTTGTTGCGGGAGTCTGGAGAAATGATTGCTGGCTCACCATTCTCCACCCTCACATAAAGAGAACCATGTGCAGAGGCTGAAAGGGAAGAGAAGTTGTTAATACAGTACTGAAATATGACTTTTACTTTGGAAATACTTTTCAACAGCTAGTGTCATCAACAATTCTTGTAATATGGAACATTTTGATAATATTACAACTGCAATAGCTGACACTGCGATAGATCACAATTTGGTTACAATGGTAAGGTTCAGTTTCGGTTTTTCTGGTTCACAGTTCAATAAAGTGTTTACTTCCAGGGGTTTAGTCTCTTGCCAAGCTCGCGCAGAGTCTGGCGCGGGCTAACTACACAACTAGAAAGCATGCGAGAGGCGATACACGTCCTGCGTTGCATCTTATGGTGCCTCCGAAATACGCGGATCGATCCCACCGCGGTAAGCCATCCCGGTCCATTGTGTATTTGCATATTGGCTTTTTCGCGCTCTAGCCTTGCAACGGAGCATTTTCAGAGAAAACCCCACAAATATTCCTGACCTTCATTGCCCGTTCAATAGGTCGTATCCTTTGTGAGACGAACGAACACTTGAGAAGTGAGATTGAGAGTAACAGACAGACACAGCTCAGAGACACACACGAACGACTACAGTAACCCTCGCTGCGCATGCGCGATGATCGTTCGAGAGATAATATGCTGTGAGAACAAGCAATATGTGTAATCGTACTGGGCTTACCGCGACCTGATCTGCTCGCTATGTGCACCTTGTGGGCTCAGGAAGTCAAAAAGAAAATCTCTTAAATTGTGCCAATTCATTGCATTAATAGTCAGCTATGTAGCTTTAGCCAACGGCTAGGCAAAAGATGGCGTTACATTTTAGCAGGCAAAATGGAAGGCAGCTTTGATTTTTACTACTCCAGCAATACTCTCCCAAAATGAAACAGGATTGAAGGTTTTGTGATAAAGGCTGCACTTGGTATCTTAAATGCACACAACACAAAAGACATGGCGATATTATACAGTTACAGGGCATTTCATGCTGTCAATATGCATGACTTGTTATGAGGGTATTTTAAAGGTTTTATGTATGAACTGCACCTGCCCTCCTGAGATTCCCAGGGGCCAATATGTCAGGAGATACTGAGGGAGGAAGGAGCAGGCCAGATATCTCAGTTGGAGAATAGTCTATTGAGCCTCCTGCAAACCCCCCAGTCGACGACAGACTCTGGGAGAGTGCAAGTCTCTCAGGTACATCTGTGTTTTAAGAAGGTTAGTGCATACGTAGCGATTTGCAGTTTGTGCAATAAAATTATGGCCGGTAAGGGTGGCATGCATATTACACGCCTGAGTGCATTCCTGCATGAGGGCGTATTACCGCAAGCCACCCACAACCGGTTTGAGTGCGGTTGCATAAAACGTGTTTTGGCGGGTTCACTTTTGAATTCCTGTGTATCGTGAGAGACCGGAGGGTTTAGCGAAGGCGTCGTGGCTTGGGTAAGATGCTTCCAATACGTACAACTACAGTGCAATGACCTATTACTTCTGGGGAGGTAAGCCCAGGCTAGAGAAAAGCTGTGCGGACTGTGGAGATATTTTCTAGTGCTCATAGTGTAGCTCGTGGTTGGCTTTGGCATCCTGGCTTGAGCAACCATGAACTTGCTAATCGCAAGGTCATCCCTGTCTTGTTTCCTTGCTTTCCGAGCGTAGCGTTGCCGTAGCATTTTCGCTGGTAGCGGCGGTCGCATCACTGGGTCCGCTTCAAGCTCTGGCTGTGACTCGCTCGCTGCGGTTTGTGTACTGGGCTGCCATGATGTATAGAAAACCAGCCTCGAAGAACTGGCCGTTTTCACGTTTGAAAACGGTTCATTAGCCCCACCACAGGTTTATACAAAATACTCCTGTTGCCATGGGTAATTAAATGCTAATACACCCGTTACCACAGTGATTAATGATATTCATGCCTGACCCCAGGGTGTATTAGCAATGACATTCAACACAGTGGGGATATGCGGATCTAAGAGCCTTGTCGGTGCCTTTGATCTGAGTATATACCTACTGGGCTACAGTGTTTGGTATATCTGTTGAGGACCGATTAAAAACCAGAAGCCCGTTTTAAAGCCGTCCAGACGGTTTTAAAACGGGCCAGCCGGTTTTTAAGCCGTCCAGACGGATTTTACGCGGTCCAGACCAGTTTAAAGCCGTATAGAAGCCGTCCAGACGGCTTTAAAACTGTCCAGCCCGATTGAAGGCCGCCAGGAAGAAGCCACCTATCTACCAGTCGCTACTGTCCAGCCCTGATTTTGCGATCTACCTCAGCAGTCGGCCGCGAATTTGACACTCGTCCCGCCCATGCCCAGGGCTAGCTGTCACACGTGCTGAGAAAACGATGCGGTCCGCCTAGCAGTGATCCTATGTGAAGATCGATCGCGCACGTGTGCACGGCGGTACGTGACTCAGCTCCAGCGATCACCCGCCCAGCCCGTCCTCGTTTTTTCTGCTGCCGCTGGGAACAACAGTTGCTGCCACACTGCTGCCGGCCCCATATGCACGGACCGTGCTCACCGTTGGCTGGAACAGCCGTTGCGCGGTAATGAACGACGCGGTAATGAACGACATGGTCATCCTGAGCGTCTGCTTAAAAACCGCCGGGCTTACCGTCGGCGCGGCTTGAAAACCGTCTGGCTTACCGTCGGGGCGGCTTAATAACTATCGGGCCGGAATTAAAGCCAGCTGGCAGGGATTAAAGCCGTGTGGCCCGTTATAAAGCCATCGGATGGCTTTAAAACGGGCCGGGTTTTTAATCGGTCCTCAACATATCCGTCACTCACCGACACTTAAGTTTCTGGACCAAAAAATGCCGGCCACAGCACTAAAAAACCATGGCTTTCTACGTGTGAGAAAATTAACCATGTCCACTCTCACCATGTTCAACCATTAGGCCTTTGTAGATTATGCTAGAATAATTTAAGCAAAACGGGTGCTTGAAAGAACAAAGAATTATGCGGGGAAAATAGGTTAGCAAATGGGGAACAAGTAAATTAAAAAATTGTTCGAATTAAAGAAGTGTGGAATATAGGGATGCCATAAAAAGCAAGGAAACAAGACAGGGATGACCTAGTGAACATGATGCAGTAGTACAATGGATGATGGTTACATACTTTGAACTAACATCGCTTGCTCGTGTAAAATTTCCTCAACACGAGCCCTATATTGTCGCCACCTTCACTGTTTGTTTAGTGAAGTGGGAGGGTAAGTGAAATATGAGGACCATGGTGAAAGGATTCTGTATGTAGATGGTCAAGAACTCAGTATTGTAAAACTGGCAAATGTAGAAGTCTTAGACTCCACACAATGCAGTCACAACTGAAAACCAAGCAGATGGTATTACCCGTCTAATGTGCTTATGAAATATCGTAGCTGTGCATCATACAAGGGAGCACACTCATACTTCGCGACAATGTAGGGCTCGAGTGGAGGAAATTTTACACGAGCAAGCGATGTCATTTCAAAGTATGTAGCTATCATCCATTGTACTACTGCATCATGTTCACTAGGTCATCCCTTTCTTGTCTCCTTGCTCTTTATGGCATCCCTATATTCCACACTCTTTAAATTCGAAGAATTTGTTATTTACTTGTCTCCTTTTCTTTTTTTTACTGCATTCACATGCATGTTGTGCATATAGATATTTTGGCCTTATAAGTGGCCTTAAGCTATCGCCTCAGATGTTTTGCGTCATTCACATTACATCAGTGCACCAAGTTTCATTGTGAGAGGACCCATCATAAGCAAGTTATAGGCACTGACACCATTTAAAAATCTTTTTTGCCTGAGGCTGTTTGTTGTTGTTTACAACCTTGTATTTATCATGGTGAATCAGTGTACCAAGTTTCATTATTAGAGGACCAACCACAAGGTATTTATAGGCACAAACACTATTTACAGGTTTTTATTGCCTGGGGCTGTTTGTTGTTGTTTACAAGCTTGTAATTTCTGTTTCGATGAACACTCATCATAGTACATCAGTGTACCAAGTTACATTATTAGTGGACCAACCATTAGCAAGTTAGAGGCACAAACACCATTAACAGCTTTTTATTGCCAGGGGTTGTTTGTATTAGCTTTACCTAGTTAGCACAGTTTATCATAATGTATTGCCTGGGGCTATTTTTTGGTTTTTGTTGTTGTTTACTTGTAAACAACATCGTTTACAAACAAATTAAAATTCTCTTGCACGACCTGTCATGGATTCCAATATCTGTGCAAAGTTTCATCTCAATATCTTACATGGTTTTTGTATACGCTAATTGAAACTGAACGACAACAACGAGAAGAATAATTTTGAAAACTAACTTTCTTGAATAAATAAAGTACCAATTATGCGATTTAAGCCATTTCTTGGATACATGCTCTTTGTGACAATAGGGATCAGTCTGATGTGTCAAAAGTTGGACCTGATTGAAACTGAAAGTGAAACATTGAAAATCTCAAATGTATGGGCATAATGCAGGATGACCTGTGTCATCCCTATCACTAAGTACGGTAGTACAAGTAAATTAAAAATCCTGCGAATTTAAAAATAGGCATATAGGGATCATATAAAAAGAAAGACAAGATAGGGATGGTGTTTGTGGAAGCACAGAGATGCTAGCGAGGAGTTAGGACTCCCACAGGTCATTACAACAGCCCTATATCGTCGTATGGTGGGAGTGAAGGAGTATTGCTAAGTACTGTACTACTTAACTCTTTGGGGTCCACATTAGGGGCGCAATTGCCTACGTAATCCTGAATATAGGTAACGTTTAGCCTACTTCAGAATCCCACCGTCTTTTTCCTTTTTCGCGCATTATTTTTTCTTTTTTTGCGTTGCGTTTTCAGTATGCATTGATTACGATTCAAGTATGCAGGGTTGCTGATACTTATGCGAGGAAGATTTTACTCCGTGGTCAAGCACCGATACGACGATATAGGGCTGTTTTAATGACCTGTGGGAGTTCTTAACTCCTCGCTAGCATCTCTGTGCTTCCACAAACGTCTCCCTTTCTTTTGATCCCTATATGCCTTTTTTTTTTAATTCGCAGGATTTTTAATTTACTTGTCTCCACTCATTTTTATATACTACTACGTATTATCTCTGTGGAAGGGGGCAAGCCCCTATAAAATTAACAATAGAGAAAAAATGCCTGTTGTCGTCATGGAAATGATATGCATTAATCCCCATGTGTGCTGCCGTTAGCAAGTTTGAGGAGTGAAGATGTAATTTTAAAGAAAAGTGTCTGAGGCTATTTGTTGTTGTGGTCGTCATGGAAACAATGTAATACACATGCGCACCAAGTTTCACTTCCATGTGTGCTACAGTTAGCGAGTTTGAGGAGTGAAGAAGTAATTGTAAAGAAAATTGCCTGAGGCCTTTTCTAACAATATGCGGTCGTCATGAAAACATGTAATTGTCATGGAAATGATATAATAGGCATACGTACCAAGTTTCATCTCTATGCGTGCTACCATTCGAAAGTTTGAGAAGTGAAGAAGTGAATTTAAAGAAATGTGCCTGAGGCTATTTATTGTTATTTACAAACATGTATTGTTGTGATTTTGATGTTGGCTATTAAACACATTGTGTATACAAACTTTCGCTCACATAACTCTTACCAATTGTGAGTTACACTGACACATGTAGTATGCCCATTATAACGTATTTCCTGGGGCAATTTTGTTGTTGTCTACAGTAAACAACATTTTTTACAAACAAAAAAGTATGACATTGCACATGTGGTTATCGATATGTACATTTCTACAAAATTTCATGGCTTTATCTCTTTCGGTTTCTGAATTACGCTGGTCGAACAGGAAGAAGAAGAAGAGGAACAAAACTGCCTATCATAGCCCCATACATCTATGATGCTAGGTACCATGTCAATCCCTATCACTAAGTATGGTAGTATTTAGTACACAAGTAAATAAAAAATTCTGCAAAATAAAAAAGTGTGGAATATAGGGATGCCATAAAAAGCAAGGAGACAAGACAGGGATGACCTGGGCATGTGATGCAGTAGTACAATGGGATGATAGTTACATCTTGAAACTGACATTTCTTGCTCATGTAAATTTTACTCCACACAAGCCCTATATTGTCGCCACTCTTACTCATGACATGAGTTTTGAATAGTGTGAAGACTGGCAAACGAATTCTGTAGGGAAAGCAGCATTGTAAAACCGGTTAGTTGGGCGAACTTGAAGTAAACACAGTCACGATTCAAAACTGAGGACGTGTCAGAGAGGGCATTTGCTACCAGTCTTACGTGCATAGGAAACGAGTCTAGCTGCACTTCATACGATTGTGCTTTGCGACAATATAGGGCTTGTGTGGAGTAAAATTTACATGAGCAAGAAATGTCAGTTTGAAGATGTAACAACCATCCCATTGTACTACTGCATCACATGCCCAGGTCATCCCTGTCTTGTCTCCTTGCTTTTTATGGCATCCCTATATTCCACACTTTTGAATTTGCAGAATATTTTATTTACATGTCTCCTTTCCTTTTTTTACGGCATGCACATGCATTGAGGCATAATGTCCATATAAAGAGTAACATGTATTTATTGCCTCGGACTCTTAGTCGTCATCTACATATTTATTTCACTTCCAAAGTAGATAAGTGTACAAAGTTATAGGAAAAACAGCACTTAATTGCCTGAGGCTGTTTGTTGTTATTTACAAACTTGTAATTCATGCTTCAATGAACTCTTAGCTACCACGTTTCATTGTTAGAGGACCCATAATAAGCAAGTTACAGGCACAAACATGATTAACAAAAATTTATTGCCTGAGAGCTATTTGTTGTTGTTTACAAACTTGTAATTTATGTTTCGATGAACTTTCATCGTTGTAAATCAGTGTACCAAGTTTCGTTGTTAGAGGACCAACAATAAGCAAGTTACAGGCACAAACATCATTTACAAGTATTTATTGCCTGAGGCTGTTTGTTGTTGTTTACAAACTTGTGTTTCGATGAACTTTCATCGTTGTAAATCAGTGTATCAAGTTTCATTGTTAGAGGACCCACAATAAGCAAGTTATAGGCACAAGGGGCTGTTTGTTGTTGTTTGTTGTTAAGGGGCTTTTTTTAATAAATCAAGTACCGATTATGCGATTTTAGCCATTTCTTGGATACATGCTCTTTGTGATGATACAAATTAGTCTGATGTGTCAAAAGTTGGATCTGAAAGTGAAACATGAAAATCTCAAATGTATGGGCATAATGCAGGACAACCTGCGTCATCCCTATATACTAAGTACTACCGTACTTAGTGATAGGGATGGGCATGGTACCTAGCATCATAGATGTATGGGGCTATGATAGGGAGTTTGTTCATCTTCTCCTTCTCCATCTTCTTCTTCAGATTCAACACCCATAACTCAAAAATGAAACAACATAATTATAGTAATGAAATTTTGTAAGAATGTAGATATCCGTCACCCTAACAGACTGGTCATACTTATATTTTTGTAAACAACAACAAATAGCCCCGGGCAATACATTATAATGGGATCACATGTGTCAGTATTAAGAGCTATGTGAACGAAACTTTGTACACATAATGTATTCAATCACCAACATCAAAATCATAACAACACATGTTTGTAAACAACAACAAATAGCCTCAGGCACTTTTCAGCACACATAGAGATGAAACTTTGTATGTATGCCTTATATATCATTTCCGTGATGCGCATATTGGGTGCATATTGGGTGAAAAAGCTTCAGGCAATATTCCTTAATATTAGTTCTTTACTCCTCAAAATTGCTAACTGTAGCACACATGGAGGTGAAACTTGGTGCGCATGTGTATTATATCGTTTCCATGACGACCATAACAACAAATAGCCTCAGGCACTTTTCTTTAAAATTAGTTCTTCACTCCTCAAACTTGCTAATGGTACCACGCATGGAGATGGAACTTGGTACACATGTGTGTAACGTCGTTTCCATGACGACCACAACAACAAATACCCTCAGGCACTTTTCTTTAAAATTACTTCTTCACTCCTCAAACTCGCAAACGGTACCACACATGGAGATGAAACTTGGTGCGCATGTGTATTACATCGTTTCCATGATGACCACAACAACAAATAGCCTCAGGCACCTTTCTTTAAAATTACTTATTCACTCCTCAAACTTGCTAACTATAGCACGCATTGAGGTGAAACTTGGTGCGCATGTGTATTACATCATTTCCATGACGACCACAACAACAAATAGCCTCAGGCACTATTACTTCTTCACTCCTCAAACTTGCTAACTGCAGCACACATGGAGATGAAACGTGGTATGCATATCATTTCCATGACGACAACAGGCATTTTTTCTCTATTATTAATTATAGGGTTTGCCCCTTCCACAGAGATAATACGTAGTAGTATATAAAAATGATGCTAGCGAGGAGTTAGGACTCCCACAGGTCATTACAACAGCCCTATATCGTCGTATCGGTGCTTTACGACTTCCTCGTGAATATATCAGCCAACCTTGCATACTTGAATTTTGTTTTCTTGCATTACACAATTTTTCCATGTTTCCATGTATATACATGTATATCCAATGTTATGGTCAGCTGATTACACTTCCACCTAAATGCGTACTCCATGGAAATGTAGCATGACAAATCTATCAAAGGTAATTAGTAAGTACTTCATTACCTATAGCAATATTCCACAGACTCTCTCATCACTCCCACTCCCACCCTACGAAGAAGATTGAAAACTTTCCCTATCATGCCCCATACATCTATGATGCTAGGTACTCCCACCGTACGACGATATAGGGCTGTTGTAATGACCTGTGGGAGTCCTAACTCCTCGCTAGCATCTCTGTGCTTCCACAAACAACATCCCTATCTTGTCTCCCTTTCTTTTTATACGATCCCTATATGCACTCCTTTTTTAATCCGCAGGATTTTTTATTTACTTGTATACTAAGTACTACCGTACTGAGTGATAATACATATGTATATACACTATCACAGGAACCTCCTTGCTTTCATGCACAGTAGCTGAAGGACATCGGTTAATTAGATACATCACATGGCTTGACGATTGCATTACTATGGCATAGTCTGCTGAACATAATTATATCTGACTCAGAGATAGACAGTACAAGACGTGATAGTACAGCAAGTGGTAGCATCTCTGTAACCTCACTTCTAGGTCGCCCTATATAGACCCGCAGACCTGGCAAGGAAGAGAAGGGTTGACCTTGTAAAAAAGAGGGAGAGATCATAAAACCAATGATCGATGACCGTTTCGACATCAGAATGAGTACAGACTTAACAAAGGAGCCTTTCACAATGAGCAACAGAAATTTTTTGCTCCCCTAGTCGCCAAGAGTTATATCCCTTAAGAAAAGCACAATAATGAAGTCTGTCAAGCACGTGAGTGGTAAAGAGTGGTTGGCTGTGAAAAAGAAAAAACGGATATTGCCAAGGAACTGCTGAGTATAACAGTGAAGCTCACCCGTCTGGCGAAACCCTCCCCACATCAACTCGCATCTTCTGTGTGAATGTGGTTACTACGCTACTAAAAGCTGGAATTCCTCTCTCTACAATTGACAGACTTAGGAAACTACTAGAGGTGAACACTTTCCCCCTGTGTGACTCTGCTCACCTTTCGTAGTCATGTGCCATTCGTACTTCAAGCTTATGTTATGCAGCACATTGATGATTGAGCTATAAAACAAAAAGTTGCCGTCTCATGCTTCTCGCAAAAGGCATAACAGGAGAGGAGGTTGCAAGGCAGTTTGTTACAGGGGTATCTACTGCTCCGGATATGGTTTTCTCCGCTATATTCAGTCATATGCCATGTTTTTCTCACACCCTTCATCATGTAGTGTAAAAAACATCGTAGTGCCACGTATGGAAATCGGTAACCTTGCACTAAAAACCTATGTACTCACTACTACTTCCTTCTAGACCACTGTACACACTGGTGCACAAATATTGGACTAGACTTGAGCAGAGCGGAAAGAGTTTTAAGCTTACCCTTGCATTTAGCCTGCTGCTAACACCTTGACACTATGCTCTGATCAAGCTCAAACAGGCCTTTATAAAAGCATTGGCACCATCTTGTCAGACAATCATTTTAACATACACAGTTAAAGGCATGCAATTAAATAGTGAGTTGATCTAACCTGACTCGGTAATACTGTCACGGTCACTGTCGGAGCTAGAGTCATCCTCGCCAAATTGAAGACAGATTCCAGTGGATTTGATTGGACGCCCACTGAAACTGGACATTCTTGTTCTCATGTCTGCTTGCATGGCCTGCTCACTGAACTCCAGCATAGCAGGGGGAGGAAGAGGGGAATGGGGAGGAGAAGGGGGTGCAGGGGAGGGAGATAGGGAGTATGGCGCCTCCTCTTCTATAGTAGGAGTCTTCGATATCTGCAAAACAATATGGAACTCAGTGCTAATCCTCGGGTGTAGAAAATTAAATAGCGAACTCTGCAGAGTGCCTGTAAAATTGGATCCCTACACCTAAACCTTTACAAATGACGTTTTTGGTTACTTCACAAGATGGCTGCCTATATTCTGGGAGACTGCCTAACTTACAGAGAGTTTATCAGGCAAAGACTTTTGCTTGGATGGTTTCTTCCCAGGTAGAAACTTCTTGATGAAGGGGTTGTCCAACATTGCTGCCACTGGCTCATACACATGGCGGCGAGCCCGAGGAGATTTTAATGGTGAGATCGGGAGTTTGTTAGGTGACATTTCCACGTTACCGGGAGTTGTGGATGAGGGTGTGGGGACAGGGGACAGAACTGCGGTGTGAAGTGGGGTGGTAGGTGCGGAGTTGGATGGTTCTTGCATTTTTGTTTGTAGCGGACTCTGCGTGTGAGTATCAGGTTGCACGGAGTGTGGGGGCATGGCACTGCTGCAAATTGCCTGCTGGTGAGCTGTCAAGATTTGGGATACATTTAGTTAACCTTCACACTGGAAAAACACATTGCCAGATTGTAGCACGTGTGTATGTTCAATTAAGAGAACAAACTCTTGATGCAGCTAGTTGCTATGAAAAAGCCACTGCTAATTGATAAGCTAGGCAACATCACATGGTCACTGAAATTGTCAGTTTATCATCTTGCACGAGGCTAATATCATCAGTGAATAGCCTTTTGAACAGTGCTAAACTTGATAGTCACCCTTCGAGTAACTTCATGCCATCCAAAAGTGCTCAATTAGAGCAAACACTACCTGAGGTAAGCCAGTTCATTACATTAGCTTTTTAACTCGTGTTTCATGCCATTACTCTCAAATGCCACATTTTCAGGATAATGGCCTCTTTATTGCATACAGTGTTCTGATGCCATTGATTTGCAACCTCGTAGCATGTAGTGCCAGAACAGAAAAGCAGACAGACAGACAGACAGAAGACCGAAAAACAAGCAAACAAAGTACCTCGCTGTGCATGCATGCCAAAGGTAAATAAAAGCATTTGGTGGTAAAATAATGGTGAAGAACTTTATAAAGATTCTGTATATCATGTTTATGACGCATGATTTTCATAAAGGTATATACCTTCACCTGATTGGTATGTAGATTCAGTCATACTGAATGAATGTGCAGGAGAATGGTCAGAAGAAGCAACCACGCCAACAGACTGGGAGAGAGACTGGGAGAAAATAGGTGGTGTCACAAGTATTAGGTCCGACATCTCTGGTACATTCTTCACCACCGAGGGTGGAACAACACCAACCAGAGGGAATCTAAAACTGAATGAAAAGGTACTGGTAGATTCTAACATATGAAAAATGAAATTTGTGCGATGTAATCACTAAGTACAGTAGTACTTAGCATATAGGGATGGGCATGGTACCTAGCATCATAGATGTATGAGGCTATGATGGGGAGTTTTGTTCATCTTCTTCTTCTTCTCTTCAACCAGCATAACACAAAAAGCGAAAGAGATAAAGCCACGAAATTTTGTAGGAATGTAAATATCGATAACCATATGTGCAACGTCACACTTTTTTGTGTTGTGTAAACAATGTTCTTTACTGTCAACAAAAGTGCCCCAGGAAATACATTATAATGGCCATTTAATGGGCATACAGTGTAAGTCACAATTAGTAAGAGCTATGTGAACGAAAGTTTATATACATAATGTATTCAATAGCCGACATGAAAGTCACAACAACACGTTTTTAAATAACAACAAATAGCCTCAGGCACTATTCTTTAAATTTATTACTTCTTCATTCCAATGGTTGAGCGCATTGAGATGAAACTTGGTATGTATGCCTATTATATCATTTCCATCTATTATATCATTTCCATGACGATTACATGTTTCCAAGACGACCGCATATTGTTTGAAAAAGCCCCAGGCAATTTCATTAAAATTACTTCCTCAAACTCGCTAACTGTAGCATGCATGGAAGTGAAACTTGGTGCACATGTGTCATTTCCATGGCGACCACAACAACATATAGCCTCAGGCACTCTTCTTCAAAATTACTTCTTCACTCCTCTAACTTTCCAATGGTAGCAGGCATAGAGATGAAACTTGGTATGTATCATTTCCATGATGATTACATGTTTCCATCACGACCGGCTATTGTTTTAAAAAGCCTCAGGCAATTTTCCTTAACACTACTTCTTCCACAAACTTGCTAACTGTTGCACGCATAGAGATGAAACTTGGTGTGTATGCCTATTATATCATTTCCACGACGATTACATGTTTCCGTGACGACCGCATATTGTTCGAAAAAGCCTCAGGCAATTTTCCTTAACACTACTTCTTCACTCCTCAAACCTGCTAACTGCACCACGCATGGAGGTGAAACTTGGTGCGCATGTATATTACATCGTTTCCATGATAACCACAACAACAAATAGCCTCAGGCAATTTTCTTTAAAACTACTTCTTCACTCCTCAAACTTTCTAACGGCAGCACACATGGAGATGAAACTTGGTACACATGCATATTACATCATTTCCATGGCGACAACAGGCATTTTCTCTATTATGTATAGGTTATACGATGGCGGTGCGTGGTTTACTGGATTTACACGAGTGGCCAGTTTTGATAGGGCACGAGGGCGTAGCCCGAGTGGTCTATCAAAACTGAAGGCCCGAGTGTACAACCAGTAAACCACAAGCAAAGCCATCGTATAACGTGTTTGTATGATGACATCCCGCGGTAAGGCTCTGATCAATGAGATTGAGCAAAAGCTTTCAAAACGCCCTCTTTTTAACGCACACCCTCGAGTGTACGGAGAGAGCTAGCGATCGATCGGGAGCGGAGAGAGACAGCTGCAATAAGCGCTTTAGTTGGTCAAGCTGGGCGGTTGTGCAGGAGCCATGGTAATTTTTTCGAGAGTTCAACGTTACAGGTACGTCACTTTTTCGCTGCTGGACTCCACACGAGTTTTGTAGCTGCCGCTCTGGCTCGCTTTCTCTCCCGCTATACCTAGCGCTCTCGAATGCAGCCTGTTGCAGTAGCAAGAAAGCTGAAAGTCACATACTGTTCCAGTCTATGGGAGCCTACACGTCGGGAAGCAGTTTTTAGCTAGTTTTCAGACCGCGTATATACTAGAGCAGTTTCTGCCCATTCCAGCCTGAAAACACTCCCTTCTGGTAAAGAAACAGCAGCACACAAAGAGTGTAAAAGCCCCCTAATTGCATTACACGCTGGCAATTTCCTACTATCGTATAGCTACCATATATACCCATTGTGGTTTATGCAAATGAGTTGACATACAGCTAAAGTATGGGGAAATCGTATGGCCTCTTTATAGTATAACTACCCGTAAACTCAGCAGGAAGCGCTCACTATACGTGTACGTTGTTTGGACTAGCTGGAATTCCTTTGATCTTACTCTCAGTCATCATACAATACTTTTTATAGGGGGCTTGCCCCCTTTCACAGAGATATACATAGTAGTATATAAAAATGAGTTGAGACAAGTAAATTCAAAATCCTGCGAATTAAAAAAAAGAGGCATAAAGGAAAGGGAGACAAGTTAGGGATGGGATACATGAAGCATGGTTAATAAACAGATTTGAGCACACCGACACCCCCAACCCCATCACACAATCCCTATATTCCCTAACAACTCAGGGAGGAGGTAGCACGCCTGGCTGACCTTGTTTCCTCTCTGACAACTCGATCTCGTCGTCGAAATTCATACCGACCACGCCGTTCTAACAGTCCAGCCCCATCGAGTTCCCCGTCCACAGACTCACTCTGTTGGTATCATGCAAGGTTTGGTGAAGAGGCCCAGAAATGCAAGGAACCTTGCAGTTGGGAAAACTACAAAGCCGGACACTAGCTACCAGCCCGAATTGCAGTCGCCATTTTCACATACGCGATACCAACACACATGCGACAGGGTCGAAGTGAGCATCCTACCGTGCATGACGTCACTTACAACATTGAGACAACAGGTCCCCCAGTCTCAGCCCATCCCAGACGACTAGCACCTGAACGTTTTCGTGCAGCAAAACAGGAGTTTGAGCACATGCTACAACTGGGGATCATACGTCCTTCATCCAGTGCATGCCTCTGCACATGGTGCCGAAGAAGACTGCTGGTGACTGGCGGCGGTGTGGGGATTACCGGGCCTTGAACCGAGTGACGGTGCCTGATCGTTACCCCGTCCCCCACATTCATGACTTTTCCTTGTCCCTGCAAGGTGCCAGCATTTTCTACAAATTGGACCTCGTACGTGCATATCATCAGATCCTGGTAGACATCTCCAAGACAGCTGTCACAACCCCATTCGGCCTATTCGAGTTCGTGCGGATGCCTTTTGGCCTGAGGATCGCAGCTCAAACGTTTCAGCGGTTCATGGACCAGGTTCTCCAGGGCCTCCTTTTCGCTTTTGCATACATCGATGATGTCCTCGTCGATGAAGTTTAAGGGAGTTAAACGTAGTTAACGGAAGGAACCAGCCAGCCCAGTAACGCGCATGCGCGGGGTAGCGGGCCGTGCGCGCACCAGAGCGGGAATTTTGATTCAGGTTGTCACGGACAACCATTTCGCCAAGATTGTCGGATTTGTGCGACGAGTTCACGTCGGACAAACTAGATGAAGGATAGCATACCCCTCCCCCTGTCCTCAGATAACTAGTCGGTCTCTCCCAGCAATGGCAACAGAAGCTACACCCGAAACGCCACCGCTAGCGCCAATGGTCGTGCCGCCGTCAGCGCCATCTTTCACTCCGGAGCAGCTCGTTTATCTGGCGGACAGAGGAGTTGACCTCACTCAACCGCCCTGTGTAACGTTCGCGGCTTCAGGGCCGGCGACAGGGCCAGCGGATGTGCCAGGGACATCCTCCGCGGGTGAGTAGTCTCTACCAGGGTAGGTTTTGTTTACTCGGGTGTCGGGCCCGTGGCCTGTCCGTAGGTGCGTGACCGGCGTGCTGGCCGGGCCAGTGGTGGTAGTCCCGCGGCGGGGGTGCTCATGACAATGGCGTTTTTCTCTTCGCAGGTACTATACCGCCAGTACCACCGGTGCCGCCACCACTTGTGTTTCCGCTGGGGACGGTGCCGTCGGCGGCACCCAGGCTCCGGCCGACTTCGTCAGCCGCGCTCGTTCACCCGCCGTCCGTGCCGGCGACCGTCCTTTCGGCTCCCAGACCGTACAATCCGGCGGCATCGCTGCCTCCGAAGGTGGTGAAGAAGGTCCTCGGTCTGGAATTTGTGGAGATGGCGGAGTTGAAAGCCGATGTGTGGGTAGATGAGCCATCTACCGCGGATGCGAAACCCAGCCATCGTGCGTCGAAGCCCCGAGGCACAGATATCAGGATTTGGTTGGAGTGTTATGGGAGGATGGCCGCTCTCCTGTTGACCAGATTTCCTGAGAAAGTTCCGGAGCTATGGGCGTACCAATCCACGGTTCTGAGGGCGGCCCATTACTACGAGGGGGCAAACTGGGTCGCCTATGATCGGTAGTACAGGTGGGATATGTTGCCCCGGAAAGGACCTTAACTGGTCGACACCGAACAGTCGCCTGTATAACGAAGCCTTCACGGGGAGGGCAAAAATCCTCCCGCGGTGCCCGCACTGCTTGGACGACGACCACGGTGGGGCGACCTGCCCGCATAACCTGACTCCGCTCGTGTGGAGCTAGCTCCCGGACCGGCGCCAGCTACAGTTGCCAGTTCAACAACAGCTGATCGGGACGCCTATGTCGCAGGTGTCGTCCGACGACGCCGGAACTTCAATGACAACCGGTGCCGTTATTCGAAGTGCTGTTTCTTGCACGTTTGCCAGGACTGCCTGGGCTCTCACCCAGTCGTGTTCTGCCCACGAAGGCAGTCCACGCTAGCGGGTGCAGTTGGGCCTGCGGCACGCAGCCGTCAGGCCATTCGGGGCAGAGCATATGCCCAGACTCCATACCCGGCCAGACAAAGGCAGTGAACTGGGTGGCGGTAATGGGCGGCATCGCGATGCACCGTCCACATACGACAGAGGGACAGACTGTGTTACAGTATATATAATTTCCGCATTCCCCCCCTCCATTGCCATTATTGTGTGCATGTCGTAATTAAAGTTATGTTTCTCGGATGTGGGTTGGAAGGTAGGGGGGTAGTTCTTTCATCTCCACCCGCTAGGGGTGTGACGGCCATGGCCGGTCACTAAAACCTTATCGCGCTTAACAGATTGGATGCAACAATACCAGTACACGGCTGACCTGCTGTCTCTGGATTTCTGTCGGCCGGAGAGCACCGTGGGCTCAGATAAACTGTCGGTGGTGAGCACACCTCTGCAGTTGTCAGTATGGGAGGATTCACTCTGGTTCCACCCGGATAGAGCATTTGCTCGTTACATACTAAGGGGTATCAGGGAGGGTTTCAGAGTAGGGTTCGACCGCCGGTCACCGCTTAAGTCGGCAGCACGCAACCTGCAGTCTGCACAGGAGCACCCAGAGGTTATACAGCAGTACCTGGAGAAAGAGTGCTCATTGGGTCGCATGCTGGGTCCTTTCACAAAGGAGGAACTCTCCTCACTTCCGCTCAGCCACGTTAATCGGTTTGGGGTGAACACGGGCAAGTTGCGTCTCATACCGACCTCTCCTTCCCACCCGAGGGGAGTGTGAATGACGGCATTGACCCTACCCTCTGCTCACTCTCCTATACATCTGTAGAGCAAGTGGCGGAGGTAGCTGCTGGCTTAGGAAGAGGGGACCTCTTGGCAAAGGCAGATATTGAGTCAGCTTACCGGATTGTTCCGGTGCACCCGCAGGACCGCCTCCTGCAGGCGGTGCAATGGAGAGACAGGGTGTACATCGATCCAATGCTGCCGTTCGGTTTGTGATCCGCACCAAAAATATTCAGCAGTGGCGGATGCCCTGGAGTGCCATATGCGCCAAAAGGGGGTTAGTCACATTCACCATAATCTCGATGATTTTGTTGTCCTGGGGGCGCCCAGATCCGAGCAGTGTGCCGTCGCTTTGGACACACTGCATCAGGAGTGTCGGCTGCTGGGAGTGGCAATAGCTAAGCACAAAACGGAGAGGCCAGCGACATGCCTCACATTCTTAGGCATCGAGGTCGACACGGTGGCATTCGAGTTGAGACTACCGGAGGAGAAGTTGACGCGCCTCAGGGCTCAGTTGGAGACATGGGGGGATCACAAGGCCGGCCAGTGGAAAGAGTTGGAGTCTTTGGTGGATCTGCTGAACCATGCCTGCAGAGTGGTCAGATCGGGCCGTTCCTTCTTGCGAAGAATGATTGATTTTCTCCATAGCGTTCCGGACTCGCCTCGATCGCGCCACCCTCTCCGCCTCAACAGGGAGTTCAGATCAGATTTGGCCTGGTGGAGGGTTTTTGTGAGGGATTGGAACGGGGTTTCATTCTTGCCCTGGGCACAGCAGCTCCCAGTGGTCGAGATGGCCTCCGATGCCTCGGGGTCATGGGGCTGTGGCGCGTGGCATGGAACCCACTGGTTCCAGGTGCAGTGGGACGACAGGTTGGTTGGGGCTTCCATCATGGTGAAGGAGTTGATTCTTGTTGTCATTGCCGTGGATCTTTGGGGTGCCCGATGGTCGAATTGCCTAGTTCGGTGTTTCTGCGACAACCAAGCAGTAGTGGCATTTCTCCGGTCTCGGTCAAGTATAAATCGCCATATTATGCACATGCTCCGTGTGTTGGCGTTTGTGGAAGCCACACACTGTTTCCATTTTCCCCCATTGAACCTCAGTACTACGGCTAACTGATGACTTGTCCCGGATAAGTTGGCTTCTTTCCTGTCAAAGGTACCCGACGCCAATGCATCCCCGTCCAGCGTTTCAACAGCCCTGCTGGACCTGCTCCTGTCTCCGACAGACTCCATTTGGCGTGGGTAGACATGGCATTCGACCACCAGACACATCCGTTCATGGCGAGGATTCTTTTGAAGAGATCGAAAACTGATCAGGTTGGAAAGGGTTCCCATGTGATTTTGGGCCGGACTGGTAGAGAACTGTGTCCGATTGCAGCAATTCGGGGTGATCGGATGGGCCCCTTTTTTATAGATTCGGCGGCAGTCCCTATGACCAAGGGCAGGTTTATTTCACGCCTGCGGGCCGTTCTGACGGAAATAGGGGTCCCCCATGATCAACATGCGGGTCACGGCGCCGCTACATCGGCTGCCCTAGCTGGAGTGGAGGACTCGATGATCCAGACTTTGGGCCGCTGGCAAAGTGCAGCATTTATGAGATACGTCCGTACCCCACCAGAGGAGCTGGAGGCCATCTCCGTGACACTGGGGTCCGAGAACCACCATTTAGCCGCCCGCCAGACTGATGACCGCGGAAGTTATCAGGTGTCCGTTGATGAACTTTTATCTGGCTACTTGTATTCTGTGTCATCGTTATGATCAGTATTTGGTGCATGCAAGCCTATCTATCTAGTTTTGGGGGGGAGCCGCCCGTCTTCAACGGTCGCCTACCTTGGAGGGGTTCGCCCACTCGATGGGGACTTCTGCTCGAGACCCCCCCTCCCCAAAACCAGAGTACGGCCAAGCCCTGAGCACGTGCTGGCTATTAGCTAGCTCCAGCTAAGGCGCGCAGCATATGGGTCATGTGATCAGCGCTAGGATATTGTGTCCTATGCGCATGCACGCCGGATCGTATATACATGCGCGATGCGACGCTGATCACGTGCCCCTGTTATGGTCTACCTGGTTCCTTCGCCCACAGCATTAGACTTAGCTAGGAAGTAATTCTCGGGTAAATATACATTCCCCCCAGCGAGTGGAGTTAAATGAAGTTTAAGGGAGTTAAACGTAGTTAATGGAAGGAACCAGCCAGCCCAGTAACGCGCATGCGCGGGGTAGCGGGCCGCGCGCGTGTGCCAGAGCAGGAAGTTTGATTCAGGTTGTCACGGACTACCATTTCGGGAAGATTGTCGGATTTGTGCGACGAGATCACGTCGGACAAACTACCCAGACTAGCCCACCCAAATATCAACATATAAGAAGGCGGCGTGGGGTAGGGCAGGGTATAGCTATAGTTTTGCTCCATCTTTAGGTAGGATGTGATTGGAACCAGGTGGGTTATATACATAGAGGGTTCGCCCCATCGAGTTGGACCCACTCGATGGGGACTTCTGCTCGAGACCCCAAAACCAGAGTACAGCCGAGCCGCGATGTATAGCCTGAGCACGCGCTGGCTATTACCTAGCTCCTGCAGCTAAGGCGCGCAGCATATGGGTCATGTGATCAGCGCTAGGATATTGTGTCCTACGCGCATGCGATCGTATACACATGCGCGATGCGACGCTGATCACGTGCCGGTCTGCCTGGTTCCTTCGCCGACAGCATTAGGCTTAGCTAGGAAGTAATTCTCTGGGTAAATATACATTCCCGCCAGCGAGTGGAGTTAACCAGAGCCACTCCCGAAGAGCACCTCAGACACCTATGAATAATTTTCAAACGTTTTGCCAAACATGGCATCGTCATCAACCCCAACAAGTCCCTCTTCGGGGTCGTCGAATTGGATTTTCTCGGTCATCACATCGAGCAACACGGCATCACTCCTCTACCAGAGAAAGTGAAAGCCGCACTAGACTTTCCACAGCCCCAATCGCAACGCCAATTGCGCCAGTTCATCGGCCAGGTAAATTTTTACCATCGTTTTCTCCCCCACTGTGCTGACCTGATGCGACCCCTACGTGCATCATCGACAACGAAGTCCCAGACACTGCTCTGGACTGCCACAGCCGTAGCCGCCTTCACCGACCATCCGCCACATACACGGGTCGAACAAAATGGTAGCTGATACGCTCTCACGCATTGAGACCAACGCTTTGATATCCGGCACGCCACCTGTCGTGGACTATGCAGCAATGTCCAAGTCACAAGCGACCGACCCACAGATCCGGGCACTCCAGTCCTCCCCATCATCCCCTCTGGTTGTGGAGCCTATTCCCCTGCCAAACGCTGGCGACCCACTCTACTGTGACATCTCCACTGGCACACAATGCCCCCTGGTCCCCCGGGAATGGCGACGCACTGTGTTCAATTCTCTACACAGCCTCTCACACCCAGGAATCCAAGCAACACAGAAGCTCATCACTGTCCGGTTTGTGTGGCCTAGTGTCAATGCCAATGTGTAGATGCAGAGACACTCTGTCGCCCAACTTCCTTCCTTCCCCGTTCCTGATGCCCGGTTCGACGTCGTCCACACTCATCTGGTCGGACCACTTCCACCGTCACGTGGGTTCACCAGGTGGCCAGAAGCAGCTTCCCATCACTACAATCACAGCAGAAGCTGTAGCTCAAGCCTTTCTTAGTGGCTGGATTGCTCGATTTGGTGTTCCATCCACCATTGTAACGGACCGCGGTCGGCAATTCGAATCACATCTCTGGGACGCCCTGATGACCCTGCTGGGATCGAAACGAGCTCGGACTACTGCTTATCATCCCCAGGCCAATGGTATGGTTGAGCGGTTTCACGCCAGCTGAAGGTGGCACTGAAGGCCCAAACCAACCCCACGACATGGATGGATGCGCTGCCACTAGCACACATCGGCATACGGACAGCACTAAAGGAGGATATATCATCTACCGCAGCAGAGATGTTGTATGGTGCAACACTCTGCCTCCCCGGCGAATTTTTCACTCCCAATTCCTCTCCTTCGCTGCCCTACCCATCAGATTACGTCTCACGACTCCAAACTCGCAATAGGCGAGGAACAAATGCAGTACGCCAGGGGTACGCGTGAGGTACTTTCGTCGGTACTTTATAGGTACTTCTGTGGTACAGAAAGGTACGGCGAAGGGTACCCAAGTAACGGTAGAGGTACATTCCACGGCAAAGCTCGCGCATTACGCACTACCATACCATGCAGCCAAGTAGCTGCAGACGCAGTGAACGCCGCAGCGGGAACACGCAGCCCACCCCACCGCGGCATAGGCGCTATCTCCGGAGCTCCGTCATGACGGCCATGGGGCAGTAGAGCAGCCTAGATCCGGATCATGCCGTGAGTGATGGCTCGCTAGCAGAGCTCGGCCGCTAGACACGCCAGCTGCCATGCTGATAGTCTCGTGCCCAGACCCTGCCCTCAAGAGAGGAAAAGGGTCTGGTGACTATTGAGCGTTTTCTTGGTTGTGCTGCCTCGGCAGTCTTACTTTTGAGACACTGAATCAGATTGCAGTATTTGCCACGACCGTGAAATATCACATGATGTTATGTAATAGATCGCAACGCAGCTCCGTGGATTCCGCATGTCCACAAACGAAAATGGGCTTTTCTGCGCATGCACTCGACAATGATGAGTCAGCACAACCAAGAAAACGCTCTATAGTCACCAGACCCTTTTCCTCTCTTGAGGGGTCCGGGCACGAGAATGTACTACTACCATGAATTACTTAAAACTTTCCAATGGTAGCACGCACAGAGATGAAACTTGGTATATATGCCTACTATATATAGAGTTTACAAAGGCTACCAGGAGCGCAGAACTTGTGGTTCTGAACTAATGAGACAAGGCTTTGCTACTGGTATGTGCTGCTGACCATGCCCAGACATTCGTGGTTTGGAGCCTAGGCCCCTCGCCACTCCTGCTGGTCAAGGCCAGCACCGAGCCATAACCCGAACTCGCAATATGGCATGAGGATTGGACAGCGGCAATGAAGCCAGCAAGCACCCATATCCTGCCAGTGCATTTACATGAAGGTATGCCAACAGAAAAAGGATGGGGAGCTCTGGACAGCTGTTTCGGGCTTGTTGGCCCTGATCAGCAGAGCATACTGCATACATACCAAGTTTCACCTCCATGCATGCTACGGTTAGCAAGTTTGAGGGAGTGAATAAGTATTAGTGCCTGAGGCTATTTGTTGTGGTTGTCATGGAAACGATGTAATACACATGCACACCAGGTTTCACCTCCATGCGTGCTGCAGTTAGCAAGTTTGAGGAGTGAAGAGAGAAAATTGCCTGAGGCTTTCAAACAATATGTGGTCATCATGGAAACATGTAATCGTATAGTATTAAACCATTCACCATTAAAATACTCAGCACTTGTAGTCCAACTTCAAACAACCCGGTGCTAGGAATATACGCTGTATTCTGAGCTGTGGGCTGGGGCTGCACGGGTATCAGTATTGGACAGGAATTCCGAGCGCTAGGCGTAGTGCAAACTATCTGGATAACACAACAGTCCAATAGTACATTAGTGCGGGATGACACAGCAGAAATTCAGCATTGTGATTGGCTAGTTGGACTACAAATCAGTTAACGTCAGGCGTCTTGGCGCGTACAGGAAATCCTCCTCGGCTGTTAACTATACCAGCCTCGGACTACGCCCTCGTCCGGTATAGTCAACAGCCTCGGAGTATCTCCTGTACCACCTCGCCGCCTATACGTTAACTAATACTTATAATACAAAACAAGTCGCTACTGAGTAACCATCACCGCTATAGAGTCCAAGTGGAGTTTAATTAAAAAGACTGCGGCAGTATATGAAGTCCAAAAACAACAGGGGGACAGTGAAACAATGCTTGCTTTTACATTTAGCCCTTATATAATGCCACATTCCCGATAACAGTAGCACACCAGGCAACAATATAGAGATTGTGTGATGGGGTTGGGGGGTGTCAGTCTGCTCAAATAACCATGCTTCATGTATCCCATCCCTATCTACTTTTATACCATCCCTATTTTAATTTAATTAGTTACAAGGGATGTTGTGTAGAAACACCCGCATTTCGTGATGTCATACACATGCATACCAAGTTTCATCTCCATGATACTCAATAAATCCTAATAACAGTGAATTATTATTATGGTGTTTGACTTTTAAAGGGATATCCTAAATAGGAAATTTTAGAATAGAGGATGGCATAAAGAGGAAGGAAGACAAGAGAGGATTGGGATATACGAAGCATGGTTTATGAACCTATTTGTGAAACCATTACATTTTGCGAAGGTTAGGTCTAATAATTATTCACATTTATATGTGCTTTAAAAAGTCAAATATCCTATTGCACTCAGAACTATAAGCAGTTGTGGCAGTGGATGCATAGCCTGATACCTAGTGCGAGAACGATTCGCGTGAACAGAACGCCAAAAGAAAGGACAATGCAAGACAAGATATTGCAATGTTTTCGTCCATTGTATGATCTATGCCCTGCAATTACGACTTTGTATGTCTTTTATTCGTGTGACATCCACTGTCTGCACATCCAGACTTTCTGCAGCTTTTTCATCATATTATGTCGGTGCAGGGTATCTCCCCCACAACTTGTTGTGGGTTCAGAGATACATTGCACAAAATGTCCTTGGATTGAGTGTACAGAGTCATAATCCGAGGTGTAAGAAACTCCGTGGTTGATATAAATTCATACTTTTCATATCACATATGTACTGCCGGAAATGTAATAAGGGGGTAATTCACCACATTTTTGATATTTTTTTAAACTTCATGAGTTCATTACTACTATGCGTAGAAACAAGTTAAACTGTTTTTAGGCTTTGGTTTAATGTTCATTCTGTACATTTCTATACATAGGAGCGGAAAAATTCACATTAAATAGAAGTCACACACGCATTCGAGCTGCGCAAATTCTATAGTGCTAGTTTGAAAACTTGTTGAGAACAAAATAATCCTATACCTGTTCCATGTTCAGGCATATCAGCTACATTTACATGGGAACAGGAATGCATTCTCCACCTCCTATAGAAATGTATGGGACCCGAACGAATGCGGTATTAAAACAAAGCCTACAAATTTTCTTCGTCCAAGGCATGACCCTCTTCAGTAATTTCCATAGAGTACTCGCGCTGGTACTTTAACTAGTACTAGTAGGCTCTACTAAGAATGTTCTCGATTCCTAACAGGTTTTAGTCAGGTACGTTTTGCCTTTGAGATTTTTGGCCAAACTGGTTCCTATAACAAGAATCTCCAACTCTTTCTTGCTTGAAAAAAAACACTAGAATGCGATTTTACTGTGCCTAATTCGAGTTAGGTCAATGGCTGGGATAAACTCCAGAAGAGGTTTTGGTACATATATACGTACATAGCACACACAACACACTGAAGCTGAGCATGCATTATAACACACTCTGCGTAAAATAGCATACCTGCGAGTATTTGACTTGGCCAGTTGAGACAAGAGATCCTCAAGTGCACCAACAGAGTCTTGTCTCTCCACTCCCCCCTGAGCGTGCCTTTCCTCTTTCCTCTTATGAATGACACCATAATCCCTAATCCACACACATAACACACAGAACAAACTTAGTAAAGTACATACAGTGGGTAAACTAGTGAATCACCAAAATTGTGCTTACGCCCTTCTTATGAATGCACATCATGGGTTAACGCAGGACCTTGAGATTATACGTATATGCAAAAAATGCATCAGAACTAACAAGCTATCACAATGGGCTAGCAGTCCCAATATTAATCAACACTCAGTGCAAATCACAAGAAAAGCGAGGGTAACAATAGAGTGTGTGCGTCGTCTTTCACCAGTTTTTTGTCACGGCATGCAAACAAAACCATCGGCGCAGTGTTAGCTGTGAGTATTCACTACACATGTTTAAAAAGTAATGCTAAATGATTGGCTGGACCATGCCTAGCAAAGATATCAGTTTCTTGATCTAAATCCTATAGCAGCACAAGTGACTAGGGTTTGGAGCAACGCAGGACCGGACAATTGTAATTTTTTGCGCCTCCCAGGGTGCTGAGGAACAGGAAAACACTCGTCGGATAAACCAATATTGCTTAGCATATAATTAACCCTCGGTGCGCATGTGCAGCGAGGGTTACAACAGTAGTTGGGTTGTCTGTCTGTCTGTCTGTTACTCAACATCCACTTCTCGAATGTTTTTTCCGTCTCACAAACCATACTACCTCGTTAACGGGTAATGAAGGTCAGAAACTTTGTGGCGATTTTCCTGAAACGACTGCGTTCGAGAGATATGCCGTGAAAACAAGCGAAAAAGCCAACATGCATAACCTCACTTGGCTTACCGCGACCTGATCTGCTCGCTCTGTGTACCTTGGGGGCTCAGGAAGTCACAACGAATGGCATGTATCGACTCCCGCATGCTATCTACTACTGTAGCTAGCCCGTGTCAGACTCTCCTCGAGGTACTAGCGGGAGACCATGAGTACAAATAGCCCAGCCCATCAATTAGCAGTATCGCGCATGCACAGTTCGCCGAGGGTTTGCACTTCAGTGCTTTTCATTGGTTTTTTCTTGGTAGTTTCGGGAAAGTATTTTTTCGTGCTTTCGTTGTTTTGAAGCCATTGGTAGACTGCCTCGTTGCCGGATTAGCCGTAGAAAGACACAAACAAAGTAGTCTTACCCTTGCTGTGCATGCGTGACGAGGATTCATAACGTGGCACAGCTCAGTTGGTAGAATGCTCGCCTAGAAAGCAGAGTATCGAGGGTTCGAATCCCACCCAGGGCAGCTCTTCTTTTATCCCGGAAAACAAAGAGCTGTCCTGGGTGTAGTTGACTTGCCTCACCTTTCTACCTCGTCGTTATCAAGTTGTTGACACTGGTTACAGAACCTCACTGCCTGTAGAGCAGGATTGTGGGGCTCTCCCCAAACGTATAGTCTTGCAGTTCTTTGTGTGTTAGTTGAACAACACCTAAGCTGGAGCAATTCAGCTCATGCATTTCATTGACGACACTCTCTTGCCATCTAAAGAACTGAAGACTCGCGTACTCTGTAACGTGTACATACTTCAGATGGGCAATGTGTTTTAGTATTTGCAAATCTTGTTGAAACCATTCTCCTATCATGCACACTGGATGTATCCCTTTCTCTCCCAAAAGAGACTCTTAGTCATGGCTCTAGGCATGGCGCTGTGAGTAGCAGTTTCAATTCATCAATGAGGCCGAAAGGCAAAAAGCAAAACTACACCCAGAATAGCAACTGCCTTGTGTGGTATCCCAACCCACAACACTCTGCAGTCTTTGCCCACTGAAATACTATACACTATGTGTGTCAAGAGTTAACAAGTTGTATAGAGGAGGTTGCCGTCAAGAATCTTACATACAATGTCAAATAAAACAACAACAGTGCCAAGGGTTAGGGTTATGAGGACTAGATGTCAGTGATTGTTAACTATATTGGTTACTCAATACTCATAAAATGCAAGACCTGATTTGATACGGTGACTTGAAGTTTAAGCAACTAAGTTATTATCAGGGATGTTGGGTCTTGGTATAAAAGGTATGTAGCACTGTATCACTTTGTTGTGTGCTGTGGCCGAAAAAGCATGTAGACAGATGGACAAACACACAAATACAATGAAAAACACTAAAGTGCGCGCAAACCCTCGGCAAACTGCGCATGCGCGGTACCTCTAATTGATGGGCTGGGCTGCGTTTACTTGTGATCTCCCGCTAGTAGCTCGCGGAGAGTCTGACACGGGCTAGCTACAGTAGTAGATAGCATGCGGGAGTTGATACACGCCCTTCGTTGTGACTTCTTGTGTCTCCGAGGTACACAGAGCAAGCGGATCAGGTCAAGGTAAGCTAGTGCTAATTAGCGTATTGGCTTGTTCACTTGGTTTTCATGCCGTAACTTCTGAACGTGGCACTTTTACGAAAATCGGCATTTTAAACATCAAGCCAGTGTAGCGCTGAACCCGTTGGTGTTGCTATTTTACCTGATTGTTACGCGTGGTGGCAGAAAACGTGGTAACAGACGGACGGACAGACGGACAAACCAAGTACTGTAACCCTAGCTGCGCATGCGCGCCGAGGGTTAATAACCCTTGCTGTGGATACGCAACGACGGTTAAGAATGTAAACAATATTTCTTGCACAGAAAATACTGAACTTACAGTGATCTTCGTGCATTTTGTAGACCCAAAAGACTGCTTTCGGGGTTGGTCTGTGTTGCAGCAATGTATGAATAACTTCTCCCTACACGCATTGAACGTGGACTTTCCCCCTGGAGCACTACACTTTGATCATGTGACTGTCTAGTGTCTGTATCACGTGACTCACTGGCCTGATCACATGATGGTAAATTGCAAGTATCTTTATCCTGGGGAAAGGACATGAATATTATTACTATCGTGCTCAACCAAAATCACGTCATTTACTATGTAGCATTGTTGATTTGTCTTATTTTGCGCTAGTATCACAGTACACTGAACATATACGATGCTAAGTTGAATGCATGTTTACTGCTTCCCAAATCCTTGAGCTGCCTTGTGCACATGTCCAATAGCTAAGTACAAAAAATGGTGGAATTTACAAGAGATTGGCTGCTTGCTCACAGTATTTTCAGGATCTGAAATAAACATGTCAGTCACTCCTTCACAGGCCCCTGGATTAGGTGAGGGGGTGTCAGCACTATCTAGTTGTGG
Source organism: Geodia barretti (assembly GCA_030341885.1). Classification (NCBI taxonomy): domain Eukaryota; kingdom Metazoa; phylum Porifera; class Demospongiae; order Tetractinellida; family Geodiidae; genus Geodia; species Geodia barretti. Next base: position 185,414 of record CASHTH010001697.1, read on the forward strand.
AGATGGTGTATCTGGTAGACCTGAATCAGAGAGCCAGAACCACACAAAATTGTTTAACAAAAAAGAGATTAAACTAAGCAGTTCATGTCTAAGCGAGCCTGAGACAATTTCCGTTTGCTACATACGTAGTTACAAAAGTAATGGCCTACTATCGCAGTTGTCATCAGATATGTGGATATAGCCAGGAAAGATGTCCATTCCCTCCTCTGTGGCCCCCACATCTGTGTGGGCAAGGCAGCGGAACCAGCCACTTTCCAGTCTCCCTGTCAGCACCACTTCATCTCCCTGCTTCAAATGAGACCATTTAGCACCTGGCACCAAAAGGTAATCTTTCAGCAAACAAGTGCGTATGCCTGCAATGAAAAATAACGTTGTTGCAAAATCCCTAGCACTTTACTAGAATTGGTTGAGCGGGAGCATATCAGCACAATTTTATCATATCTATTAGAATGAATGCTACGGGTTTTTAAAGAACAAGTGCGAACAGTTCAATTTTCCAAGCGCACAAAAAGTGACGTTAAATATTTTACACCTACTTAAAATAGAATGCTGTCACCTACATTTAAAACCTACCAAATTCACAATCACAGACAGACACCAGCATTCAATTTGAGAACACTTGGTCTCTACACGTTGTATTGCCCCAAATTCGACACTCTTCTGGCCTCTTCTAGCTCCACTTCTGCAATTGGGCCGTATTTATGTCTTTTCCCCTTTGGGACCTCACTTGTAATCTAGAAATCCGGACTTGTCCTGGTCAGCTTACCTTCCTAAATTAGATCTTCGATACAAGCGTTTCTCCCCAAAGAAGGTGGTGTTTCAGGATCCCGGGAAGGCCAAGCAGTAGTGTGGGGGAAAATGAGGGCAAAGCTCTTCCCCCTTTCGAAAACCAAGCTACCGTTTATGAGTAAAAACCAGGAGGTTTCCGACAGGAAGGTGACACGGAACGAATGAAATTAATGGCAAACAGCAATATATAAAAATGAGTGGAGACAAGTAAGTAAAAAATCAAGCGAATTTCAAGGAAGAGGCATATAGGGGTGGTATAAAAAGAAAGGGAGACAAGATAGGGATGGGATACATGAAGCATGGTTAATGAACTGATTTGAGCATGCTCACACCCCCGATCCCATCACATCCCTATGTTGTTGCCTAGGTGAAGTATTAAACATTAAACATTACAATAGTCAGGACTTACAGCTTGAAAATACAAAAATGTCAGTGAAGTCATGCTACTGAGTAACCAAGGGTCCAAAATGGAGTTTACGAGTGGCACACCAGGCAACAATATCAACTCAGCCATCTCAAATCAACTCAGGATTATTAATTTACTTGCTGAAACGAGGAATATAGGAAAGTTATAAAAAGGAAGAGAGACAAGATAGGAATGGGATATATACATATATTATATAGCATGGTACACATTATAAGCACACTTAACTCCGAGCTCATGACACAATACATACATTGTTGCTTAGTGAAGCATGAGACACTCCCAATTATGTGTTTCAGTAGGAGCTATAGCTTAAAAAAACAGGTGACAATGAAAAGCAGTAAAGTGCAAACCCTCGGCACACTGTGCATGCGTGGCACCAAGCTGGACTAAGAGTATGCGTTTCTCATAGTCTAGCTCTCGCGGAGAGTGACATGGGCTAGCTGCACTAGTAGGTAGCATGCAGGATTCGATAAACACCCTCTGATTTGACTTCTTCTGCCTCCAAGGTATGGTAAATGGGGGTAACTCCGGACATGGGGCGTTGCACCGGCCTCGAAATAATTCGCTGCGAAAAAAACGCAAGGAAGATTTGTTAGCGCTTTGGTAGGTAGTAATCAAGTGAAATATATCCGAATCTTTCTCTTGTGTCTGAATAGCGAGTTATGTCCGTGTATTACCCCGTGTCCAAAGTTAACCCGATTTACCTGACACAGAGAAAGTGCATAAGCCAGTGCGATTATGCATATTGGCTTTTTCGGTTGTTTTCATGGCATTACTCTCGAATGCAATCATTGGCCATTTTATACTTCAGGCTCGCATAATTTTGACGCCGTTGATATCGCTCATGGGCTGCCTCGTAGCTTGTAGTGCCAGAATAAGCATCGACACACACACAGACCAGACAGACACACATGCGCACTGAGGGTTAATAATGTTGTACTATTACTAACAGAGTGGAAACGTGCCATTCTATGGTGCAACCACAACAATAATATAATTATGAGAGTGGCCACCAGACAACATAAAGGGATTGTGTGATCGGCTTGGGAGTATCAGTATATTCACAATCTGATCATAAATCGTGCTCGTACATCTCATCCCTATATGTGCCATGTGACCCTTTTTCACCACCACATTCATCACTTTATTAAAATTTGACACACATCGTACTTACTTGCATACTAACTTAGATGACGACAAGCTTGCACATACATACTTTTACGTGGGTCCCACATTTAAGGCGAGATCAATTTTACGCACACACACACACATTCAGAGTAAAAAAAACCATTTGCCATCTCTATAATACTAGATAAAAATAAAACCACACGCATGACCAGCTGCAATGCAATAATTTGCTCACAATGTCCACAACTACTCCAGCAGTGGTGGAAAAGCAGGTATCCCCAAGCAGGTATATGTATCTGGTCCATCTTGTCACGACCAAGGAGTAAGGGTGTAGTGTGGCATTCATATTATGTACCTTCTTTTACTGCCACGACTAAAATAGGACTTAGAAGCTGACAGTAGTGCCCACACACCAGACTCCGTTACAAGGTGCCATCTACCCGCGGTCTGATCTCTGAACCATGGCGGACTGTCGCGAAGCGAATCGTGTGGGCAAACTGATTGCTGTGCCCACGTCGATTAGATACTTTCTACCCTATCTTCTACCTTCGATATCAAGATTTGAACTAGGCTCTCCCTCCGTTTCTTATGCGTGGGGGTCAAAGGTCACCCAATGAAAATTGTGCACTCGGAGGAGGGAGAGCCTGGGAATAAGGCTACTGGAGTAGCTATACATAAATATCTGATGCATAAGAGACTACGTGTTGTGCGATGCTAACAAACATATTCTATATCCCCTTTTTGATGGCTTTCGATACCTAACAAACACACATAAGCATGGAATTGCTGTAGCTGTGTTTTCACTAATGCCCCAAATTACACAACAGGGGCAAAGCTCTATTGACAGAGTGAACTAGTTAGTGAGCAACGGTAACTCAAACGAACTGAATTGTACTACAAACTGGTCTATGTAGGTATATGCACTGAATATTAGGACCATACACTCAGAAAAAAACTAACGGGGAGGGGAATTGGGTGTACTAGAAGTAGTAAAAAAGGCTCCCATGCTGGCCCGGCGAAAGTCTTGCTGCAGAGACTGAGCTGATGTGGACACAGGAGATGGAAGGGAAAGGCGACGTGGTGTAGTTAAAGACTCTGCAACAGAAGGAGTCCTCCTCACCTCGTCACTATACACTGGAGGAGTATATACGAGAAACCATCACAGCATAAGTGCTAAGTGCCATTACATTGCTGAGTGTCTCCAAGAAAAGAGTTGTACATGCGATTCATCTTAGTTAGCAAATCCTTCTTGGCCCTCAGCATCTCTCGTAGCAGAGGAGCATTAGGGTTACCCCTCACTGCAGTCAGGAAGTCAGCCTCCTCTCCTTCTCCCTGCATTTCTTGAGCACCCTTCAAAGACAGCCTGCACATCACAAACAAGAGATATACTAACATTTTTTTGAGTGGAGTGAACTATTAAGCAAACATAGCATTATAATACACGTTTCACTGTGGAAAAACTGTGTTAAGCTGTACATACATCAGTCTGGAGTCGTGGCTTGGTTGTTGTCGCTCTTGCACGACGATCGTCTTTCTATTGCCCTACCGTGTTTGACTCTAGCTCCCAAGCTTACACTTTATGCTTGGTGTTCTACTGTACATGGGACCCACTGGACTCGCATGCTGTGCTGCCCAAGCAGCAATCACGCAAAACCTTCCAAAAACACCACTTGTGTGCTAGGTCGTGCAGTTGTGAGCACATTGCTAAACAAGGTTCGTGTCGATTTTGCTGTATTGTAACTGGCAATTTCACAGTATGCATATGCGTTAGTAATCTCTTGGAACAGGGATTGTTGTTTAGTCCGTCTACAACATTCCTAACGCCGATTTTGTTTTTCAAAATGGCGTCTCTGTGCCTCCACTAAGAGATTTCACTCGCATTGTGGGGAGCCAAGGCTAGGACTCACTTATGGCTCCCCACAATGCGAGTGAAATATCTTAGTGGAGGGACAGAGACGCCATTTTGAAAAACAAAATCGGCGTTAGGAATGTTGTAGACGGACTAAACAACAATCCCTGTTCCAAGAGATTACTAACGCATATGCATACTGTGAAATTGCCAGTTACAATACAGCAAAATCGACACGAACCTTGTTTAGCAATGTGCTACACAACTGCACGACCTAGCACACAAGTGGTGTTTTTGGAAGGTTTTGCGTGATTGCTGCTTGGGCAGCACAGCATGCGAGTCCAGTGGGTCCCATGTACAGTAGAACACCAAGCATAAAGTGTAAGCTTGGGAGCTAGAGTCAAACACGGTAGGGCAATAGAAAGACGATCGTCGTGCAAGAGCGACAACAACCAAGCCACGACTCCAGACTGATGTATGTAAAATTGCACATGATTGCAAACTTAGTGCACCTACGTACGTACAACATTAGTGTGCCCTTTTTCATTATACCACATTTCTACCCCTGAATGAAACATGCCACGTACCAGGCTCTCCCTCCACTTATATTCCATGGGTAGATAGGTCACACTTAAAATAGCTCACTTGTGCGGAGGGGAGTCTGCAGACTAGGCCAAGCGAACCCTAACACTACCATTCAAGGGCCTCTCACTAAGTACGGTAGTACTTAGTATACCAGTAAATTAAAATCCTGCCAATTTTAAAAGAGGCATATAGGATGCATAAAAAAGAAAAGAGACAAGATAGGAATGGGGTACATGAAGCATGGTTAATGAACAGATTTGAGCACGCTGACACCCCCAACCCCATCACACAATCTCTATATTGTTGCCTAGGTGAAGTATTAAACATTTACCATTACAATACTCAGAACTTATAATACAAAAACAGTCATGCTACTGAGTAACTAACACCGTTATACAGTCCAGGTGGAGTTTAATTAAAGGGAATGTTGCAGTATAAAAGTAGAAATTTACTAAAAACAACAGGGGCACAGTGAAAGAATGCTTGCTTTTATAACCTTTACCCCTTCTAATGCCACATTCCCTATAAGAGTAGCACACCAGGCATATGGTATGGGAGATATGGTACATGGTTTGTAAGTTCGTCTCTCTGTGACTCAGGCATCACAGGCTTTGACCTGCCAAAGGGACACTAGCTAAAAAGCCATTTTCTCTAAAATCGCCTGTTAGGGCGCATTGTGTTTACTGTGGCAAGGTCCGTCACTGTGTTTCGACAACTGAAATGCATGCATTTTCATCATAAAGGTGATATTTCGCACAAGTACTTGCAAAGACATAAACATGCAGGCATCAGTAAGAAAATGGTGCACATTCTGCCTAGTGGGCTCAGCAGTCAATGGCATTCATGAAAACGTGAAATTCCATTGCTGCAAGTTCAATTCTTGCCATTTTTAGCTAGCCAATCATCGTTTGCACCAACACAAGCTATTTTGTACTTGCTAAAAATATCGCTTCGGCACTGGTTCTGCACCTTAGTACTTTTTATTACGTAGATATGGCATTACCATCATTAAACAGCTCAAAGGAAAATGTGCAGCAGCTGCGTTTTGACTAGCTCAGATGTGTACAGCAAATTCTAACTGGCCAAGAGGTAGGGTTAACTTCCTAGCTCTGTCTGCCTCTGCTGCTACAATTTTTGTGTCAAATATTGATGGACAGGCACTGCGTTAAGTACCGAAAAGTACAAGGGCAAGTTGCTACAAAGTTTTCCTGGCTATAGGTACTGTAGTGCGCGTCCAA